>BQNB010062988.1:0-35865 GCA_026074375.1 Tanacetum coccineum
GTTTTGAAAATGACCAAACCTGTGTTGCTTGTCTTAGAGGGAAGCAACACAGAGCTTCTTGTAAGTCTAAGGTTCTGAATCTAATTACTAAGCCTTTGTTTATGCTTCATATAGATTTGTTTGGTCCAACCTTTGTGAGTAGTTTAATGCATAAGAAGTATTGTTTAGTAGTCACTGATGATTATAGCAGGTTTACTTGGTTTTTTTAACAACTAAGGATAAAACCAGTGAGATTCTTAAGAACTTTATCAAAAAATAGAAAATCTAGTGGATAAGAAAGTGAAAATAATCATGAGTGATAATGGAACAGAACTTAAGAATAAAGTTATGGATTATTTTTGCAGAGAAAAAGGTATTAAGAGGGAATACAGTGTAGCCAGGACTCCTCGGCAAAATGGCGTGGCTGAGAGGAGGAATAGGACACTAATTGAGGCTGCTAGAACCATGTTAGCTGACTCTAAGTTACCTACCACATTTTGAGCTGAAGCAGTTAGTACTGCTTGCTATGTACAAAATAGGGTCTTAGTAGTCAAGCCTCATAACAAGACACCTTATGAACTTTTTAGAGGTTTTAAACCAGCTCTAAGCTTTATAAGACCATTTGGATGTCATGTTACCATTCTTAATACTTTAGACAATTTAGGAAAGTTTGATGGCAAAAGTGATGAAGGTTTCTTTGTTTGGTATTCCTTGAGTAGTAAAGCTTTTAAGGTATACAACACAAGAACCAGGAGGGTAGAAGAAAACTTGCATATTAGGTTTTTAGAGAATAAGCCCATGATAGAAGGGAATGGTCTAAAGTGGCTGTTTGATATTGATTCTCTAACCCAATCTATGAATTATGTACCAGTAGCTGCAGGTACAATCTCAAATGAATCTACAGGTACACAAGGAGAACTTGATGCAGGTACATCTACTCAGAAAGAAGAAATCAGTCAAGATTGCATTGTGATGCCAATTTAGAAAGATGCTTCATACTTTGATTCACCTTACAAAGATGTTGGTAATGGTGAACTAAACTCTGCTGCTGATGATCAAAAGCAGGTTGAAGATGGTCCACATAATGAGAGTGATGAAAAAGATAAGTCTGAAGATGATAGCAATCCTAAGGAAGTTAATGCTGCTGGACAACATGTTAATACTGCCAATCCTGAAGTTAATACTTGTCGTTTTAAACTTAATACTGTTGATCCATCAGTGAATACTGCTAGTTCATATGAACTAGATAGCCATAATGACATGTTCAAATTGGAAGCTAGTCATACACTTGAGACCACTCATGTTGAGTTCTTCAGTGATGAAGATGAACCAGAAGTTGATTTGGGGAACATCACTAATTCCTATACAGTTCCAACCACTCCCAATATAAGAATCCATAAAGATTACCCAATTAAAAATGTGATTGGAGATGTGAAGTCCTCTATTTAGACAAGAAGAATGACAAAATCTACTTCTGAACAAGGGTTTCTTAGTGTTATATATGAACAGAAAACACATGATACCCTGTATACTTATTTATATGCTTGTTTTCTATCATAGATTGAACCCACAAGCATTGCTAAAGCTCTGTCTGATTCATCTTGGGTGGAAGCAATGCAGGAAGAACTTCTACAATTCAAGCTCCAACAGGTTTGGAAACTTATGGATTTGCCTAATGGGAAGAGGGCCATTGGAACAAAATAGGTCTTCAGAAATAAGAAAGATGAAAGAGGGATTATGATTAGGAATAAAGCAAGGTTAGTTGCATAGGGTCATAGACAAGAAGAAGGTATAGACTATGAAGAAGTTTTTTACTCCTATAGCAAGAATTGAGGCAATAAGATTGTTTTTAGCCTATGCTTCTTTTATGGGTTTTCTGGTATATCAAATGGATGTGAAGAGTTCATTCTTATATGGAACCATTGAGGAAGAGGTTTATGTTACTCAACCACCAGGATTTAAAGATCCTGGCCATCCAGATAAAGTTTACAAGGTGGTCAAGGCACTTTATGGGTTGCATCAAGCTCCAAGAGCATGGTATGAAACCTTGGCTAACTATCTGTTGGGCAATAGGTTTAAAAGAGGAAACATAGATCAGACATTATTTATCAAGAAGCAAAAAGGAGATATTTTGCTTGTACATGTCTATGTTTATGACATTATCTTTGGCTCTACAAACAAGGAGTTGTGTACTGCATTTGAGAAGTTTATGAAAGATAAGTTTCAGATGAGTTCTATGGGAGAACTTACTTTCTTCTTAGGATTACAGGCAACACAGAAGGAAGATGGAATATTTATCAGTCAGGATAAATATGTAGCTAAGATTTTAAATAAATTCAACTACACAGATGTGAAGTCTGCTTCTACTCCAGTTGATTTGGAAAATCCTTTAGTCAAAGATGGAGATGCTGATGATGTTGATGTACATCTCTATAGATCTATGATTGGGTCTTTGATGTATCTCACATCATCTAGGCCAGATATTATGTTTGCAGTATATGCATGTGCTAGATTCCAAGTTACACCAAAGACATCCTATCTCTTAGCAATCAAGAGAATTTTTAGATATCTTAAAGGCAAACCAACATTAGGCCTTTGGTATTCTAGGGATTCTCCATTTGAACTAGTTGCTTATACTGATAGTGACTGTGCTGGAGCAACTCAAGATAGGAAGTCTATAACTGGAGGTTGTCAGTTTTTAGGAAATAGGTTGATATCATGGCAGTGTAAGAAGTAAACTGTGGTTGCCACCTCTATAACTGAAGCTGAATATGTGGCTGCTGCTAGTTGCTGCGGACAAGTACTCTGGATTCAAAATCAATTGCTAGATTATGGGTATAATTTCATGAATACTGTCATTAATATTGACAATAATAGTACTATCTGCATTATTAAAAATCTTGTTCAACATTCTAAAACAAAACATATTGAGATTAGGCATCATTTTATAAGATATTGCAATGCTAAAAAGTTAATACAAATGGTTAAAATTCATACTGATCATAATGTTGCAGATCTTCTTACAAAAGGTTTTGATGTTGGAAGGTTTCAGTAGTTGGTCTCAAGTATTGGAATGCTTAATCCTTAATGTCTACATCTCTTTATGTCTTTGTAAAAGTTTTGTAAAGGATTAGGACTGTTAGTCTTGTCAATTAGTACTGCTAAGTATCATTAGTACTGCTAGTTATACTTAAGACTGCATGTTAAAACTGTTAGTCATACTTAATAATGTCAAGAAGAAAATACTTTGGATTGTGTATTTTTTTAGCTAAGGACTAACACCTGCAGGCTAAGCATATTGAGTACCTGATATTGAAAACTTCACCTCTGAAGTATTGTTTGAGGGGAGGATACTTATGTCAAGCATGGATGGAAGGACATGTAACATAAAAAATGTGTTAAAAAGAATCAAAAACATCTAGGCATGTCAAAAGAGGTCAGGACACCAAGATACCTCAGTTTAGTGGTCCCCCTGTAAAGGTTGGTGATGAGGCTGTCCATAAGGAGTTGGGTGACAGAATGAAAAGGGATGCCACTACTGCTTTTAGCTTAGAAGCAGAGCAGGACAGTGGTAACATCAATAGGACCCAATCTATGACAACACTTAATGAGCCAAGTCCTTAGGGAACTGGTTCAGGTAGTGGTCTCAGGTGCCAAGATACCATATTAGGGGGTGTAGATGCTTAAACTAGGTTTGAGACTACATCTAAATAGTCCAATGATCCACCTCTCTCAAGAGTTTACACACTTATAAGTGGAGAGGATAGTATGAAACTTATGGAATTGATGACACATTATACAAAACTGTCTGCATTGGTAAGCTCAAAAGAATAGAGAGATTTGTGATATAAAAACAGAAAGAGTGATTTGGCGAGTCAAAAGAAATGAGAGATTCAGTGAGCTTAAAAATAGAAAGAGAGATGTGAGTATGAAAAACAGACAGAGAGTTTCAATGAGAAAAAGAAATGAGAGAAATTGTTTGTTGGAACAGCATTGGTGTTTATACTGCTAGGCATAAACTTAATATTGTCAGTATTAAGTTAGTACTGCCAGGCATATCTTAATACTGCTGGGTAAAGTTAATACGGCTGGGCTTAAAGTAAGTACTGTTAGGCTAAAATTAGTACTGGTGGGTGACTGTTAGTACTGTTTGAGGTATAACAGAATTTTCTTAATTAATTAATAGTCATTGAGATATTTTTGCCAACAACTTGCTTATAGGGGTCTATGATTTGGAAAATTCTTGATATTTCTTTCTCTTATAAGGTTTCCTTAAGAAAAAGATTCAATTTTATTAAGTCGGTCAAATCAAAACCCTAAGTGCTCTCTACATAATTTCAATTAACTTTACTAAACTCTCATATTCTCATCAACGAACATAAACCCAAAACCCTTATCATAACTTCATCAGTCATGGCTAATTTGGAATTCTGTGATACCCACAACATGGTCGCTTATTTACTCAAACCAGAAGGAAGTGAAGATTTTCAACAGATAGTAGATTTCCTCAACATAAGTCACATAAAGTTTGCTCTAACTAAAAATACTACTATCTATACTTCACTCATTCAACAGTTTTGGCAAACTGCTTCTACAAGCACACTTGAAGATAAAGAAGTTGGAACACAAAGTTAAGTCAAGGCAACCTAGAAGAAGGGCAAGAGTGGTTATATCTGATACTAAAGAAGATTGGGAGGATCCTTCTAAACAGGGGAGGAGAATTGCTGAGATTGATCAAAACTCCTCTATTTCATTGGTACAAGATAAAGAAACTTCATAGATTCAAGAGGATGCTAGGATTCAAGGGAAGACTAGTGCTGATACTGAGATACTTCTAGATCAAGAAGAGCCTACTGATCTAGTAGGAGATCTTGGTAGTGATGAAAAGGGTGAAAAAGAAATTAGTACTGCTAACATATCAGTTAGTACTGCTAGTGCGACTCCTGAAGTTAGTACTGCTGCTGAAAATTTAGTGTGCATCAGAAGGAGTACAAAAAAGAGAAAAGATAAAGGAAAAGCTATTATCAAAGAAGATGAATCTGTTCGGAAGAAGACAAAGAAGCAATTAGAGAAAGAAAGACTTGGGCATAAAGAAGCTATTAGATTGCAAGAACAGATTAATGAAGAAGAAAGACAAAGGATTGCTAGGGATGTAGAAATAGCTAAACAGTTACAAGAAGAATTTGATAGAGCAAGACAAGAATAAGAAGTTGTAGCTGAAGCTGATCAAGCCCATGATATTGATTAGAGTGATCCTGCTGTGCTAAGATATCATGCACTTCAAAATAGATCTTTCTCTGTAGCTGAAGTCAGGAAGAACATGTGCATGTATTTGAAAAATCAAGGATGATACAAGCTAAGTCATTTTAAAGAAATGAGTTATGAAGATATTAGACCTATATTTGAAATAGTATGGGATCAAAATAATGCTTTTGTACCTAAGGATTCTGAGATTGAAAAGGAAGTGATGAAGAGATCTGGATTTGATTTGCAACAAAAGTCTAGTAAAAAGAGATCAAGAGAAGATTCTGATGAAGACAATGCCAAGAAACAGAAACTAAAGGATGATGCTAAGAAGAAAGAGCTTAGAGATAGTATGGATGTAGTTCCAAGGGATGATATTGCTATTGATGTTGAGTCTCTTGCTACTAAATACCCAATAGTTGACTGGAAGACACATGTTTTGACAAAAAATATGATGTATTATCAAATCATCAAAGCAGATGGAAGTTCTAAAAACTACAAAATATTTAGTGAAATGCTTGATGATTTTGATAGGCAAGATGTCCTGGATCTACACAGACTGGTACAAGAAAGGTATGATACAACAAGTCCAGAAGGATATGACTTGTTACTTTGGGGAGATCTAAAGATTTTATTTAAGCCTAATGAAGAAGATGAAATATGGAAGAATCAACAGGACTACAACTTGATAAGCTGGAGATTATTTGACACATGTGGAATTCATATGTTGCTGATGCATACTGGAATTGCTATTCACATGATAATAGAAAAGAAATATCCTCTTACTCAAGAAATGCTTTCAAGGATGTTAAGTAGAAGACTAGAGGTTGATCAAGAAAGTGAAATGGCATTTGAACTTCTTAGGTTTATAAGGTCTCAACTTCATTAGTAAAGATAATGTGTTTGGAAGCATCCTCAGCAGAAGTAGACTAGAAGATTTGATTCAGAAGAAACTTTGGATTTAGAGGTAAATCACAAGTTTAGGGGAGGATTGTTGGGAATAAATCTTCACATGTTAGTACTTCTAGTTCAAGAGATTAATACTGCTCAGATTATAACTAATAGTATTAACTGAGTTAATACTGCTAGTACACGTTTAGTACTACTAGTGTTAATTTGTACTGGGAAAGAAACTTAATACTGCTGAAGACTTAAGACTGCCAGAAGAAGTTAAAGACTGCATAAAGATAAAGACGTGTGAAGAAGAGATAAAGACGTGTGAAGAAGAGATAAAGACGTGTTAAAAGATATGTATTACTTATCTTGTGTATATTCTAAATATTTAGAAAGATATGCATATAAGCTTAATGTTTTAGAAGATTCATAGTTATCTTGTAAAGGACTCCTTGGTGTATAAAAGGAGATCTTAGGTTATGGTTTAGATACACATCAATTAGTTTTTCTTTGTAGCTTCAAGGTTGTAAACCCTAGTACTAGACAGAGTACTCGTATTATTCATCATAATAATATTAAAGCTTTTTGGTTATATTCATTGTTCATTCATTCTACTGCATCACAGTTTACTATTACATTCATATTCTTCTAAGTACTAAAGAGTAGATTCTGCATACTCTTAGTATCAACAAGTTTCTAGCATAGTTGTCTTGAATCTATTCCATACAACTAACCCTTTTACAAGGTTTACAAGATCTAGTTGGGATCAACAATTCGGTCAGCGAGGGTACTACATTAGAAGCATGTCTGGTCACCGAGGGTGCAATATTAGAAGCTTTTTTGGTCACTGAAGGTGTAGCATTGGAAGCTTGTTTGGTCACTAAGGGTATTACAATGGATGATAATTTGGTTGATAAGGAAAGTACATATGACACTACATCGTCAGAACAACTAGATGAATGCAACAGTTCAATGGAAAAGAAAGACACGGTTTCTTCGTGTTCTGATTCAATAGAACAACACATGCAACAACTGCAACTGCAAGCAAGAAGCTAGAAATAAATGTGCATAAAATGGTTTAGAGCCATTCAAATGAACACTAGATTTCTTTTAAGGGAAGATTTTATAAGCCTAAACAGTATTGATGAAGGTGCATTTGAACAAGCATTTCTAGACCTCTTTGGTAAAGAATTTAGCACAATCAAAAGAATATTCTCTCAGAACATGGATAAACTAGAAGATCAACTTACCAAAGAAAAACTTCATGAGAATGACTCTAAGACTGCTTTAACAGCACTCACGACACCGTTTCAAAGGTTCTTCCATTCCAAATGGCCATTGTATACTACTGACAAATCTAGAGTTGACTTTCAAAAATACACAGGAAAGTATACTCAAGTCTTTAAAGATACAATGATTCATGATATTGATGCCATTGAGAAGTATTTGATTGAAGCAATACTTCATGAACATGAGATTGAAAAAGATTGGAGTTGTGGTCAAACGATGTTCAGATCGATCTGGTTCAAGCATTGGAGACCATTTTGGTTGTCACGGAAAGCAGTGGGGCAGAGTCAGAAAACAACAGTTCCGAGATAACATTTAGCATATCAAAGAATGAAAACAGAATTTCTGACAAAGAAAGCAGCAGTTCAGGAAATGATGCAGATGCTGATATTGGACCTTCATATGACTGTGACATAGTGAGTGATTGAGGTAAATAATTCAAATAACGGTACAATTGAAAATGTGATTGCTCATGGGATACAAAATCATGAACAACCTGAATCTATTCCTGACACATATGTGGTGAATGAGAATAATAGTGATATTATTTTTGATATACCACATATGGATCAGGTTAGAGATAAGGAAGAACATAATTATGTAGATTATGAGCAACAACGTTCCTTCTTTGCTTCCTTGATCAGTAACCTCAAATGTGATGTTGAAAAATGTAATAAGGTTAATTATGAAGCTCAACAAGCGAATGCCTTATTAACAAACGAGCTTGAGAGATATAAGGCAAAAAACATCTTGCAAACGATAAGACAATTGAATCTGATTACTGCAAAAAGATTAAACTATTACATGACAAAATTTCAAATCTTAAATCTCAAGCTTGTCAAAAAGATAAGACACTCGTCAGTGAAAATGGAGAGTTTAATGAGTATGTCCAACCCCCTTTTAAATAGGAAAAACGAACTTGAAAAGAAAAATCAAGAGTTTTTGAAACAAATAAACGATCTTGATAACAAACTTCAAAAAGCTGGACAGACTGATCAGACTCTTCAAATGCTGCTTCCAAAAGCAAACAATGTTCAAACGGGAAAACAGGGCCTTGGCTTTGGGAACAAAATTGATGTTGAAGACCTAGGTTTATTGAACAAAGCCAAGGATTTAGAACCATGCTTGTATAACATTGATGAAATGGGAAACAAATTTCTTTCTGATTATAAGATCATTTCTAAAGAGGAATTAAAATGTGAAGCTGACAAACGTTTAAAAGTAAAACAAAGAAGATCATAGCTCTCGTATCTTGGCTTTAAAAGTAAAATAAAGAAAATCCACTAAGAGTTCCTTTGAAAAGAATAAATGTTAATTTGAAAAAACATTTGGAACAAGCTCAACTGAGAAATTATGATCCAACACTTTGGAAAAATCTTCCAATGAAATATTTTTGCTATGTCAAACATACAATGCTAAAATTTGAAAAATAAATTGTTTCAAAGCAAACCCCTTCCCGAGAGAATGTTTTCATTAATTCGACTTTTAAAGACAATGTCAAAAGGATAACTAGAAATCAATTGTCGGAATAATTTGAACCTTTAGTTAAAGACATAAATCTTCAACTAAAATGCTTTAAAAAGGGTCTTGTCAAAGAAATGAAAGATGATTTAAAGTATGTTAAGTCTCTTAAAGACGAGTTTGATGAAACGTTTTTAATTTTGGACATTCAACAAGAATTTTTCAGGACCCAGTTGGAGTCAGTCAAATTTGAGTCACATAGCCATGTGTATGAGAATGAGATTTTTAAACAAAATTCTTCTTTGGAAAATAAAAACCATTGTCTCGAAAAGACCATAACTGGACTTTTAAATAAAGCTGCCGATGTCAAATAAGAAATGACGAAACGATGTGCCCAATATGAAAAGGAAATTGCAAAACTGAACTTAATTCTCAAAACAAATATTCGACATCCGTGCAAAATGGTCATGTTTTAAGTGATAAAAGTAATGAAGCCAAAATCAAGTTTGACACTGAAGATCTTGAAACTGTAACACCCCTAAAATGGGTCATAGCGGAATAGTGTCTGGGAACGTTACTTCATAATACCATTGCACAAGATATGAGAGAACAACCTCTAAATGAGTCATTTGAAAAGTAATCTCGTTGATTTTATTAAAACTGAACTTGATATATCATTGGTCCCAAAGTTTGCACCATAATGAAAAGCATGAAATATGAGAGAACGACCTCTAAATGTGTCGTTTGAAAAGTAACCTTGTAAAGTTTGGACTCTAATGCACATCAAGTATGCCAAGCATCTAATTCACCTGAGAAAAACATACATAAAAGTGTCAACATAAAGTTTGTGAGTTCATAGATTTTTGTAAATGTAAAATTAAATCACAAAACTATGTATGTAAATTTACTGTGTTACAAGTCCCGCCCATACAAGACATGCAACACATAAACTAAAATATATATGTTTTTAAAATGCGTGTAAAACGAACCACAAAAAATGCGTTTGTTAAAATGTTGATATTAAAGATTCGTAAAGTATGTATGTTATAATAATTAGCAAAATTGTATGAATGAATGTTGGACCGCAATGTTTCAAAGAGTATGATAATTGTAATGAGCACAATATCACAAAATGTTTCAAGTATGTATTGCCTAGTATGCAACATAAGGAGTACTCTAAGTTCATGAAACTAAGGCGTAGACTTAAAAGTATGCCACTTTATTCAAGGCACAGTAAGAGTTCCAGTATGTAGTTGTTGCCCTGTAGACACCAATCCAGTCGTGCTCCGATATGGCATAAGTTCGTTAGTTCGATCTCGAACTAGTGAGAGCTACTCACCCGAACGGGGATTGCCAATCCACAAATAGATCTATTTTATAACAATCGTGTTTACCCTCCGAGTAATTAACTATTCATGAAACTTAAGCTAATCCGTAATCATCTGAATCAAAGTAAAGTTGTTGCGTTCATATGTGAAAACAAGTAATGTATCTCATCGCGATATATGAAAATGAGTATGTAAACGAGTTTGTAATCAACCATGTAAATGAGTTTGTAAACGTTCATGTAACCGAGTTTGTAATCAATCATGTAAATGAGTTTGTAAACGTTTATGTAAACGAGTATATAAATGAGTTATGAAATAAAGTATGTAAACAAATATGTATAAGAGTATGTAAAAGAGATTGTAAATGAATATGTAAACAAGTTGTAACAAGCATACATTCTCCCATGAGATTTGTAAAGTAAATGTAAAACTAGTGAAAGAAGGGCTATAAACTCACCTTAAGTGAAATGTATTGATTATAGAAAATCAATAAAGTGAAACGTCACGTATGATCCGAAATGCAACCTAATTAATTATAGGTCGCATAAGAAAATGCCAAGCGTACATCTGAATATGAATTACACAATGCGATTCTACTCATATATACTCGTAGTGAGGTGTTTATAAAATTATATATGCCAAAAGCTTAAGAAAAGGTTTTAATACTTAAACTAAAAGTAGATTAAAACTAGTTTTATGTAGTTATAAGTCTAACTTAAATCGAGCGTATAACTCGTTTTAAAGCCGATTTTCTTAGGGAAACTCTCTAAACGAAGCTAAACATGTCTACTTTCATAATTCAAGGCTTCTATTCCATTTCATAAGTTTTAAGTGTTGGTTTATGCAAAAACATTTTTGGATCTATTCAAAACAGTTTCTCAGAAAACTTGTGTCGTAATTCGGCTATATCTCCCTTGTTTTCTGATAAAATCACGCGTTTTCAGATCCTAAGATTATCTACACTGAGTCTTTTTCTAATATTTCAAGCCACTCAAATCACTTTGTTTACAAAACTCAAACATTATAACCAAAAAATAGTGCATTCAGGTCACTGCTCTGTCCAAGACAACAAACTTTGCCCTCCGGTAAAACGGGTCGTATCTTACTTCATTACTTATCTTTATTTGTTTTTTTGAATATTATATTTCCAAATTTACGACGGCTTCCTCATAAATTGTTTCAAAGGGTCAAAACACCCAACACGCTATTAACTAGTGATTTTTACAAAAAGAAATCTTTGTACTCTGATTTTGCCGGTATTGACTACCTTCCCTCGTATGCCGTATTAGCCACAGGAAACGACCTTTATAATTTCCAAAAAAAATTTAGAGAACATCCCCATAAAGAATTTATGTAAAGTGTACTGGAGTAGCTAAGGCAGAAATAAGTTTTACCTATGGGTTTTACAAATTCGAACTTAGGTCTGATTTTTTCGAAAGTCAGAAATCAGGGTTTTTATGAAATATAAGTGCTTTCATTAACTATTTCAACAACAACCAAGTATATATTATAGTACCTAAATATGACATGGATATGCATTATATTTGAAAACAACAGTATGGAAAAAGGTTTTTGATGTTCACAAAAATCAATTTAGATACGGTTAGTGAACAGCCTCTCTCACTCGCTCGCCTACGAACACTAATGAACTATGCAAAAACTTATGCCCCATTTTGTTTTATCTTCTAAACCTAAAACCCACTTGAATAATCTTGTTATCTTGCTTTCTAAATTAAAAAATACTATTTTTCCGTTGTTTTTTCTTGTGTATTGATCCGAGCTAGGGAGAGCAAAAAGGAGGAAAGTTTGTGTGAGTTTTTAACTTGGTGAAATGAAGTGTTATGATATGTTCTCAGTATAGTAAGGATGAGATGGCCATTGAGTTTAGGGACTCTTTAATAATGTTGTAATAGTATGACCTTTGTTAGGACCTTTGACTTATCAAAAACATGATGCCTTTGTATTTCCCTCTAGGTATTATTTTCCATGTGATGGTGATCAAAGAAAGACAAGAGTGTGCACTTTGGTGGCCTAAATCCTTAGGGTAAAGGTTAGGGCTTGTATGTTGGTTAATAGATAATATTAAACTAGGTTAAAAAAGGACAACTTAGCGGTATGATTATGATTTATTAACGGGGGCTGATTTTCGGTATTACTATATGGGTAGGAAATAAAATTTTTTTTGGGTATTGGGTATATAGTGGGTATTTGATTTGAGTGTTCGAGGATGGGTTAAAAAGGTTTACTTTTTATGCAAAAAATGTGTTATATGCTAAAACGTAGCGGTTTTAGTAAACAAATAAAAGTAAATAAAAAAAGTGATAAAAGTCAATAATTATCTTCGTAAAAATAATATAACACTTGGTTTGACCGTAAATTTTATTTGTTTGATGTCGGTTTAGTTGATTGTTGACCTTTTAATTATGCGTTTTAACTTAAACGTTAATAAAAATATAAAAGGGAACGCGTTAAAAGTTAAAATAAATGTTTGAAATATTTATTTGAGGTAAAATTGACGAACATGTGACCTCGCTGCGCGTCTCCCCCTCGGCCTTCTCCTCCAATCCCCCCTTCAAAGGAAAAAGAGTTGGATTCAGTGTCGCTTCATTACTAAAAGAAAATGAACACTTGAAAATGATTTACCAAAAAAATACTGTTTGTTCAAATCAAACGTTCTCGAGTTCCCATGACAAAAAGTGCCAAACGTTTCTCAAAAATGGATTAGCAGAAGAAAATTTAAAGTCTTAGTTGTCTGAATTTGCAAATAAAAAGTTTGAAAAAGTTTTTTAAAAGATTGAATCAACGAAAAAGAAAAAGTTTGACTCTTGAACCTCAAATGATTTTCCTTCCAAAATATCTTTGTATGTTTCTGATCCCTCAAATGTTTGAATTCATATCGGGGTGAGAAATAGTTTCCTTTAAGAAATGAATAACATCAAGTTCGCTGAAACAAAGATTAAGGAGCCGAAATTATTTTTAGCTAACAAAACAAAGATTTTTGGGAGGGATGCAAAAAAGTCGTTTTTTTACTTTTCAAAGAAAATGGACAAGTTCGAAATATATTTTGAAAAACTTGAAAATGCAAGAGTTGTCTTTGAGCGACAATTGGATCGTAAGATTCAAGATTCTAACGCCGAAAAAATTAGTTTTTGAGACAAATTACTTCTTTAGAATCAAAATTGGCATCACATGATCTTCTTTTGATTCAAAAAGAATATAGCGATTTGAGAACTTCATACAATGCTTTAAAAGCAAAGTTTGATTCTCTTAACCGAGACAAAGGGAAATCTCCAGTTTCAATCTTTTCAACGCCAAAAGTAAGTGTTTCACCGAAGATTTACACGGGTGAATCTTCCAAATTATTTCCAAAGAGGGTGTCTCAGTTTACAACCTACTTTTTGCAAAAAGATAAGAAGTTTTCTAAGAAACCTAAAGTTTTTAAAACACCTACTTCTCAAAAGATTTTTAACTCAAGTGATTCAAGTAAGAAAAAGAAGATTTTTGAAACTCTAAAATCTCGTTTTACACTGGAAAAGCAAGTGTGGAGACAAAGGCAAAGTCATTAAAAACCGTTCAAATATACCAAATCAGAAATGCTTACACTGCAATACAAGAATGGCTATGCTTTGAAAATTCCGAACAGTGGAAGATTTCTATTCATTTTAAAAATGAATTTCCAAATGAAACACCAGATTTCAACAACAGATGGAAATCTTCTTCTTCTTCATCAAGATTTAAAATGCCATAAGAAAATCAAAGTTTTCATAATCAATGGAAAAACAAAAGGAATTTTAAATCTTCGTTGATTCCACGAGCATTATTTCCAAATGAAACACTGATTTCTAGTCCTTGTTGGAATTTAACTTCTTTGCATCGAATTGACACAACCTTCAAATGGTTTTCAAAATTTGGTAAACCTGTTTGCACCGTGCTTAAATGGGTTCCAAAGGTTGTCGTCTAATTTGATTTCACAATGGCTGTACTTTCCTCCCCCTAAGGTTATACCGCATGTCTTTAACCAGTTTTTCAACTGCTTCCCCCCCAAACACACAACATTCGAAGCAAATATGATACTTTGATGTAGTTAACAAATCTTCTAACTATAGCGGTTTAAGCTCGTAGCGGAATTTGTAGAAGATGAAGTAAACTACACTTAGCAGCAAATCTGACTTCTTCAATGCGGATTAGTAGCCAATCCATTCAGGGGAACATGCACAGACTTTACACATTTTCTTCCCCCCTGACTGATGCAGTCTATCGAAGTCTCAACCAAAAAGAATTATAGTCAAAAGAATATAAAGTGAAATAACCAAGAACACCTTTTCTTTTCCCCTGATATGCATTCGATGACATCGAAAAATCATAATTTTTTGATAATGCCACGAATATTCAATCAGAAAAATCATATTAGATGTTGATATCTCCTCCCTCAGACTTATATTCAATTCCAACCTCGGGTATTCTGTCAGGCTCTTTGTAATGATCTCTACTGATAGGAAGAAATGCATTTTCACAAACTATGTTGAAGTATAATAACCCCGCCAAATCTGAGACTTATTTATCTTGTGCAATACACAGGACTCCAAACTTATACTGAATACTACAACGTAATTCCTTGGAATTAATAAGGAATAAACCTAAGTCTCTTGATAAATCATCAACTATGGGAGACACTGAGCACATAACAACGTATCTCCTTTAAGTGAAAGCAAATGTACGCATTGAGGCACCAGCGATTCACTGCTTTAAGATCAAATATTACTAGATTATGTTAGAGTCCTTCATTAACAACCGGTTTATACAAGCTTGAACAAGTTTATCTATAAAAGTCATCAACTCGGAACGCAACTCCCAGACTTATAAGAAATGATAAGAACTACAGCACCCGTGAAATTCCACAATCTTCAAACATCCAATAGAATGAAAACGAATCATCCCCGTAATCAAATCTGTGATTAAATCCCGAGACAATACCATTGGAACGTTTTGCGAGAATCTTTTATCCAGATACGTTTTAAAGTAAATAGAGTGATGTTTTATGGTCGAAAAATTTAACAAAATTCAGCCCTTTACGCATTATAAGAAAGCCCGACACATTCGGATCCAGCCTAATATCCTTATTTTAATGTCCAAAATCCAGACCCAATTCGAATGTCAATACGACGGCCCCTATATTTCATGTTTCGGTAAGCTCACCCAAATATTCACACAACTCTCTCCACACACCCCCATAGTACTCACGACTCAATAACCACGCCCAAAACCAAAAAACCACACGCTATACCTACCGCGTCACATCTCTGACGAGCGCGAGAGAGAGATCGCTTAAACCACACCCACACACAAACCCTAACCATGACACGCGCTTGACCACACACTATGGCGCTAGCTTCCAACAAACACCAACCGCCAACTCAGCCACACTAACCACTCACCAATCAACACACACAACCAACAGTACACGTTACACCCAAACGACACCACCCACATCAACCATAGTCTCCTATCTAGTATTATCACCTCGAGAGAGAACATCCTCTCCATATCCAACAACACACCACTAACAGATCCTGCCAACCCAACCTGCACCGACAACACTAAACGCGCGCGCAGACAAACCATCTCAAAATTTTCTAACATATAACCTATCGTCTCTACATATCCACTACAAATCAAACGGGGATCAATCTCTCTATCTCTCTCTCTAACACACAGGTGGGTGTGGAGGCATCAAACCTACAAATAACAATACAAGAAATACAACGTAATTCCCTTCTCCTCATCTCCTCAACCTAGGCATACCTCTATCATCGACTACCTGTCTCTCAACCAGAGCTCTCTAATATTCATACAGGAGGACTATGTATAGGAAGGGTGGTGGGGGGGGGGGGGGTTGACGTGTGCTCCATATAAAAAACACTTAAAAGACGAATCTAAAAATATACCCAACAATATACACCGCGAATTGTGTAGAATCTCTCAAAAAAAAAGAATGAGGTTAGAAAAGATGAGTAGAAGGTGATAGGGGGGGGGAGGGGGAATGTAGTGTGCATCGGAGGATCTGGGATGGTGTAAAGAGGCAATATGGGCTTCAAGTACTCAGCAAGCAAGAAATTTTGGTAGGTGAAGGTCGTAGTATATCCCCCTGGATAAAAAGTTGAGATCGCATGTAATAGGGATGAATGTGATAAGCTGAGATCGTATGTAAATAACCTGGCACAACCGCCCCCGGTCTCCCTGCCAACAAGCGCACCCCCCCCCCCACCACAAAGACCCCCCAAACAAACACACTCACCGACCTCAGCTTGTCTCCTACAACACACACATGGATCGCTTCACTTCTACCCACCCCTTCAACGCCACTGGCCGTCCGCGCCTCGTTATTCCTCCTCCTTATATTTGGTATAACCAGCCCACATAGTACTTCAACATTCCCCCTAAAAAATTCCCGAGTTCCGCACCCCTTCTGATCACTGTGGCGCAATCTTACACATCTCTTTATTACCCCAGCCCTGCCTTTCCCCACCCTTATATATTGAGTGCCCCCAACCCTCCAAAAACACAACCACCCACCCGCCCCACCCCCCCACCACTCCCACAACCCAACCGAACAAATTACCCTAACCCAATCTCCCAACTCATATCTTACACACCAACAACCTTATTGAAATATACCAGTACGAACTTTGTTGTCTTCCTCAGATATGGCATCATGAACTTGCTCAACAAGACACAGGTAGGTATTTACATTTGTTTGTGTAGTTTTGATCCCCGAAACTAGAAATAAGAAGAACACTCTAGTTTCTGTTAAACGTATTTGAAGATTCAAATATTGAAAAGAAGGAAACACCATACACGATTGTCCACAATCTAAGATGATATTTTTCCTTTTAATTGATCTTGAAATATCAATCTAGAATGTATCACGACCAATACGTTAATCATTCTGAGACTTTTGTGTTTGGTTTTTTATTTATATTGAGAGTCATTTTTGGTTTATAAAAGAGATGATTGGAATATAGTGTTGATGTACAACTGTGCTTGGTGATATAAATCGAATTGGGTTTGAAGAGGAGATGTATTTGTCCAGATGTAAGAGATTTATTAGTCGATTTGTTATGTTGTAAATCTTTTAAAGTCGATGTCGGGTAGAAACTCTGTAAAACAAACTAAAGATGTCGAAATTTCATTTTTGTTGATGTCGGGGTAGGTTGATGTTTGTGTTCCACAGTCCTATCTATTTTCCATTTTCGGTAAAGTGTGAAACTGAAATCACACGTTATTACCGATTTTTACACAAAGATAACACGGTTGACGCAATTTCGATAGTTGAATTATATATCTGATGTAGCATATTCTTTTGGCATATATTTTGGTACATATACTGTTCTTCCTCTTTAATTCTGAAAAAAACAATTTTGAAACTCATTTTCAGAATAAAGCAGTTATATTTACCGGAGATTGAACTATAGACCAAAAGTCAATACGGTTCTGTTCTTACCGAATGAAATTAGCTTCCGAAGTTGATGTTTAAATTTTCCGAAAATGTTACAGATCCGAAATTAGTACTTAATTGTTACCAAAATACGATAAAACCGTAATCTGGCCATCTTGATTGTATAAAACACAACCGAGATGTTAACAAATAAGCACATATACAACTGTCACGATCTGATCTTCTGAATATACCATACGAACTAAATTTGGACTGAAATAGGCTCAAATAAGCTGCTGGACCGATAATTAAAACTAAAAATAAGCTGAAATAAGCCGGAATAAGCTAAATAAGCCAAATCCGAATAAGCTAAAACACAGTCACAAAACGCTCCTGCAGCTCTGATACACATGTGGAGGTTTCATGATTCACGATCTTAGGATGCCGAGGAAACTCAATAATAAGAATAAGGCCATAAATGGAGAGGAAGAGAGCATTATTTAGTTTTTTAAGTTTTATTTAAAAGAAATAAGGAAAATGGAAAATACAAAATGTTAGCTTCACCTCTAAATGTTGAATATAGGGGAGTATATATGAGGCTAAACACAAGGACACTTTGGACTAATTACACTTTATTAGTCCTTGTGTTTTAACTTAAGCCTAAACTAGAGTAATTTCCATATAGACACCATATTTTTGATCCTAACAGTTTTACACCAGAAAAGCAAGTGTGGAGACAAAAGCAAAGTCATTAAAAACCGTTCAAATATACAAAATCAGAAATGCTTACACTACAAATATCCAGAATGAACTAAAACTTTGAAAAATCCAAACAGTGGAAGATTTTTATTCATTATCAAAACTGAATTTCCAAATGAAACAACACCAGATTTCCACAACAGATGGAAATTCCATCATCTTCTTCAACAAGATTTAAAAATTCCACACAAAGAAAAAGTCAAAGTTTCATAATCAATGGAAAAACAAAAGAATTTAAATATTTCGTTGATTCCCACGAGCATTAATAACCAAACGAAACACACACACGATTCTAGACCGTCGTTGGAAAATAAACTTCTTTGCATCGAATTGACACAACCTTCAAATGGTTTTCAAAATTTGGTAAACCTGTTTGCACCGTGCTTAAATGGGTTCCAAAGGTTGTCGTCTAATTTGATTTCACAATGGCTGTTGGCTAATTCAGGTCAACACCCGAGCTTAAATTAATGGCTTGTGGACATTTCATGCAAGTCGCACTTCAAGATAATGTTTTTTTTATTAAATAACAGATAACAACCCGATCTTCGAATAAAAGGAAAATCTACATTTCAGTGCGTTTATCCTTAACAACGAAAAGAGAAACTTTTTGGTCTTGAGCTAATTAATCAAAACATTCAAAGTTTTGTAGCTCAAGTCAATAGATTTCGTTTACTTCAGTACGAGACATGTGTTTTCAAAGAAAAGAAAGTGTACATGTCAGTGCACTTATCTTAGAAAAAGAAGAGAAATCTTCTTTTTATGAGCAAAATTTATTCAAAAATTTTCAAAAGGTTTTCGAAATCTTTCAAAATTTTGCTCATAAAAATGACTTGTGTACACATCAGTGCACAACTCGGTTTTTAAATAAAAAGGGAAGTGTACGCTTCAGTGCCCTTTACCATAAATAGAAGAGAAATCTTCTTGTTTTCGAGCATACTTATCAAAAACTTTTCACAAGTTTGATCAAACCATTTGACTTCTAAGTATTTCTGCTTAGAACTCGGACTTCAAAGAAAGAAAAATGTACATTTATGTACATTTATTCTCACAACGAGAAGATAACAACTTCTCGGAATTGAGTTGACATAAAACGTCAATTCAAAGACATTTAAAGTCTTTAGAGCTCAAGTAACATTTGTTTTCAAAACCGTTGAAAATAATTTTTCAAGAATTTATCAAAAAAAATTTCATAATCTTCTAAAATTGAGTGTTCAACACTCCCTTCTCATGATACTTTCAAAAGTCAAATCATTTTTATGAATAGATTAATTTTTGAGGGGGAGCTTGTAAAACCAAAGCCTTTTAATGTTGTTGGATACATCTCATAAAAGTCAAATTTTATGTATCCAAAACATTCAGTGGAAATTCAAAAAGAGGTGCTTCAATGTCATTTTATAAAATACCCTGGTGCATACAGTAATTTTGGATATCTTGTATACTTTTACGTTACTCTTCGGAGTTCATCCACTGGTGAAAGGTGTAGCATACTAGTACTTGTACGACGTATATTATACTAAGGTATCTTATCTCGCTTGAGATTCACATCAAAAGTTTTGATGTGGGTGAACACATCTTCTCATAACAATCTTTATATGTTCATTAACTTATAGTGTCCGAGTACATTTTTTCTTAAGAATTTTTCAATAAATTCAAAATCTTTCAAAAATTATGTACTCGACACTATCTTCATCCCTCATTAATTGAGGGGGAGCGAAGAGAAAATGTTCCAATTACAATCATGCGATAACCATTTTCTCCCATGTGCTTTCAAAATTCTCATATAGCCATTTTATTCCATTGATGTCAAAAACATCATATGGTATGCTATTTTTAGGGAGAGAAAATTGGATTAAAATGTGATCGTCTTTATCTCAAGTGCGTAACTCTTTCTTCCTTGTACAAAACTCTTTCATTTATGATGTGCATGTGTAGGGGGGGATTTCTTAAAAGATGAAACTTTCAAAGTGTAAAACGTTTTGATTTATATCAAACACTTTGATTGACTTTTTATGGTTTTATGGTTTTGATCTTTATACCAAACAACCAACTAATTTACGACGACGATGAAATCATAAGGTGGTTAAGGTTAGGTATACGTCCTATGATCCAACCAGAACCGGAGAGATCTACCCAACGACATTCCATCAGATAGATTAGAAGTCCTTAGGTAAGATGGAGTTGAATGAGATTATGGGAAAAATGTTGACTAAGGCATGAGTTATCACCAGAACAATCACAACATGGTGATAGTAATGACGTCTTGGTAAACATTGAAGGGTTTGAAGAATAAAAAAAATATAAGGATAAAGGGTCTAAAGAAAGAAGCCATCCATACAACTTAAGGCAGAAACCGGATCAATGCATATGCTATCAGAATCACAAAGTTGATTGCTGGTATTGAAGATAGTCATCATGGGCTCAATGATTAAATGCACAACCCTTTATACTAGGGATGAGCATATAGATCCGAATCCCGATACCGAACCGGTTCTGTACCGAAACGGTATCGAATCCCGGTATACGGTATGGGACCGGTACCATGATTCGAGTAAAAAAATAATTTGGGACCTCCAATTCGGTACCGGTACCAAAACGGGAAAGTACCAAATAATACCCGAAATTTGAATCATCATGTTTTTTTATTAAATTACTTATCCAAACACCCATTGGGCCCTTAAATGGAGGTATGTTAATTTTTTGTTGTTTATAATTCGTTTCATATGTTATTAACATACCAGTAGTTCTATTTAAATATCAATACCAGTACGTAGTTCTGTTTATAACTCGTTTCATATGTTATACTATGTAAAGTTAAAGCCATATGTGATGGTTGTACTATGTAAAGTTCAAGCACAGTGAAAAGTGTTCAACATAGATTATGTATTCGAGAATTCATGCAAAATCATGATTACTCGTGATGATTTCGATCAAAACAGTTCAATAATAATTAATAAATGATGTACTAGGAACAGCTATAACAACTCTGCCCAGTTTAGTAAAAGGGAAGGGAGTTACACAAGAATAATTGTCGTTTTGTTGAAAATTGTTTAGTTTGTTTATTTTGAACGATTTCATATGATTTTTGGTGGAATTTTTTAAGTTTAGGAACGTTTGTAACTTACGACTAACTTGGTGATATATTTATTTAATAGTTGGTTGCGTTTTCTAACACGATGTGGTTCGAAATCACTCGAAAATGCACGTTTTGTCATGTCTTTTTTGGTTGTCACTTAAAATTAGTAGCAAGTAATCTAGAATTTTTTGTGGTATAAAAAAATCGGGAAGAACCGTATCGGTACCGATTTCCCGGTACCGGTTCCGGTACCCGGAATCCGTCGATATCGGTTCCGGTACCCCTATTTTATTGCTGGGAGAAAATAATCGGTACCACCAATTCGGTACGGGTTCGGTACCTTATTGGTTATCGTGCTAAATCCCTACTCTATACCCCACTATGGTCTCTCAAAATATACTTGTTTCATTTCTCACGGAGATTAAACACGTTATCCATTGACTTTCTCACTCCGAGTTAGTTGATATTGAAAAGGTGGCAGTCATCTCCAACCTCATATCACTAAAACCAAAATGCAACTATTGAGTCTAGAGCCAAAAGCGATCAACTATAAATCTCATTAGGACACTATTGCAAAATACACATGTCGTTCACAATCAAAGAACGCAAGTGATATCTCAGAGTCCTACGCATTATCCTAGTGATCTTGCTAGAACATTCAGAGTGGTGTTCTTTAGCATTTCACAGTGACGAATAGAAATCCTTTCAGTGTTAACATCAAACAGCACTGCGGTAGGTGACTTGCGCTAACCTATATAGATCAAACTTGTGTCAATTAGATATCGATTTGGTCTAATTTATGAATTGACAACTCAAACGGTAAGATAGTAACTAACTGATTCACTCTTATCGTGTTGTTTGCTTTGAGACGTTTCGATAATGAGAACAAGCTAGTTCGGTGAATCTAATGCATCTGCATTAGTGGATCCAACACTTCGAGCTGGAAACCATGTTAATGAGATTCTTTGAATACTACCTGATCATACGTATGGTTTTATACTGTTAAACGAGAAACCGGAGGTTATTACAACTAAACATGGAAGAATGACAAAGCCATGTTCATCCATATAAATTGTTTATTACTAACCATTTAATGCAGGTTTATACGATGGTGGTGGTACCTCATTTCAGCTGAGTCGAATTCATAACCGCATGCTCATACTCATGACTTAAAGGTTCAAGAAATCAAGAAAACTAAAGATCAAATAAAGATAAAGACTTCCGCTACTCTGATACTCAACATCCTCCTTAAAGTCATAAAGTGTTCAAGCTAAAGATTATCAAAGGAAGATTGTTAGACAGATTTCAAGATGACATAAAGTATGAGCATGTTGGTCCAAAGACACAAGATCGCTAGAAGGTGAAGTATTACTGTTAGCCTTAAAATATTGAGTCGAACAAGGAAGTTCGTTCATTAAGAATATTAGGTCTCGTTCATTCAATTAAGTAACGTTGTAATAGACTAGAAAAGAAACCGGGCTCGTTTAGTAAGCTAATATTGTATGTGTTGCGGGTTTAAGCCCAAGCAAATCCCGAGCCCGGTCCATGTCAAAGCCCTACACGCTCTTAGTATTGTGTATGGGTATATAAACCCTTTTCCACCATGGAAAAGGGTGTTGGTTGTTTATTCTCTTACAAGCTAATATTACAATCTTCCATTTTCTCTCTTGTTTCTTTCTTTAACTTCTCTCTAAACTTCTTCATATATTCTTTCTATTTTTCTTCTTTAATTCGTGTATTCAAGTATGAAGTGAAGTGATTACGGGTTACCGACATTTGGATACATCATCTCACCACAATTCTTATGTATTCAAAACATTATCAAAAATCTCTTAATAACAACTGAGTAATAATAATGACTACTTAATAGATTGTATGTTATAAGATGATTAAGTGGTTGAGCACAATTTTTCAATAATTCTTCAATGATAATTCATAATCTTTCAAAATTGTGTGTTCAACAAAGCTAACTCTCAATTTTATATTAATTTTACAACTTGATATCATTTTTTTTTATGTCAAACATATTTAAAATTGAGGGTGAGCAAGTTAATGTTCCATATAATTCATGCTAAAATATTTTTCCTACAGGATTTTCATGACAAATTTTAATCACATGGTGTTTCAAAAACTAAGTGCATTAGTATTTAAAATAAGGGGAGAAATGTAATTAAAATATGATCTTGAAAATTATAAGTGATCTAAACGACTCACAGTGCTTTATACTCTACGGAAAAAGGTTTTATGGTTCGATCTGATACCCAACAACATCTTAATTTCATGACGATTTTGAAGTCATAAGGTGGTTAGGTTAGATATTAGTCCAATGATCCAACTAGAACCGGAGGGATCTACCCAAGGACACTCCATAGTTAGAAATAGCAGTCCTTAGGTATGATTGGAGATGAATGAGTATAAGGGAATAATGCCGACTAAGATTGAGCTAACACTGGAACAATCACAACAAAGTGTTAGTAATGACGTCTTGGTAAGCATTGAAGGGGTTGAAGAATGAAAAAGAAATATACGGATAAAGGGTGAAAAGAAAGCAGCCCTCCATACACTTTAGGCAGAAACCGGGTCAATACATAATCTATCGGTTTTCACAGAGATGAATTCTGATATTGAAGAATGACATTATGGACCCAGTGATGCAATGCACAACTCTTCCCAGCCATTCGAGTTTCTCTCAAAAGAGACTTGTCTCATTTGTCACGGAGATACACACGACTTCTATTGACTTTCTCACTCCGAGTTAGTTGATATTGAATAGGTGGCAGTCTGCTTCAGCCTCTGAGTACTAAAACCAAAATGTATTAATCGAGTCTAGAGCCAAGAGATCAATAAAAAAATCTCACTAGGACACAAATTCCAATATACAAAATGTCGTACATCATTATATAACATTTGGTATCAAAAAGTCCTACGCATTATCCTTGTGATAACTGCCAGAACATCAGAGTGATACTCTCTAGTATTCACAATGACGATGGAAATCCTGCTTGAGCCAACATCAAACAAGCTCTTGGTAGGTGGCTTACGAGATTCTATATGAATCAAGCTTGTGTCAACTGGATATCGGTAATGGTCCACTATATGAATTGACGACTCAATCAGAAAGATAGTAACTATCTGATTTACTCTTACCGTGTTGTCTGCTTTGAGACGCTCCGATAACGAGAACGGCTAGTACAGCTGTGAAACCCTGTCAAGGAGATTCTTATGAATTCTACCTGATCACAGGCAGTATTTATACTGATTAACGGGAAACCGTGGTTATTATAACCGTATTCGACGAAGTGACAAAGACACTTTCGTCTATGTATGTTTATCACTGTAACACCCCAAAATTTACAACGCAGCGGAATATCACTTTGGGGTGCTACTTCATAATACATGCACACGAGTTACAGTAAACGACTTCAAAAGAGGCGTTTATAAAATGAAATCACACTTGATTTATTTAAAAAGAATATTAGAGTTACAAGGTCCCAAACTAGTTTAGAAAATATATTTCTATGAGCCACAACACGACTCGTTTTCTTAAAACTTCTTTATCGAAGGTACAAAATTTCACCGAGTTCCAATCCTTAATATCCGCGTTTCGTCCCATTCAAGCCGTCACAAGCACCTAAACCTGAGATACATGCTTAAAAACGTCAACACAATGGTTGAGTGAATTCATAAAGTTTTCAAGTAACAATTAGAATATATAGTTGGTTCCACAAAACATTTATAACCTTAGAACGCCGTTTGGTTCCACCAAAAACATGTATGACTTGCTAGCTAGGCAAGCCACACCACATTTCCAACTTTCATGAGCCCGTGTACCGAACCTTAACACATTTATCATCATAGATAAATAAGTGACCGGGTAGTATGCCACTACCCCTTTCTCAATACAAAATGTTCGTTACAGGGTGCTCCTTATTTAATTCAGGATTCATACCCCGGACAGGGCTGTCAAACCCAATATATTTAATGCATTCAGCGTTTACCTCCTCGGTAATTAACGAGTACACAGTCAAAGGCATAAACTCATGGCAATGAAGTTATATTATCATTTCATAACACTTACGTTCAATTTTTAGAACAAACCATAACATCAAGCATGTATAAAATTGCTTATGTTCAATTTATAAAACAAGCAACAACAAGTACGTTTAAAAACTACTCGCGTTCAGCTTTCCAGAACAAACAACAAGTACGCATCACGTTACTTGTGTTCCATTTTTCAAAACAAGCATGTATCCCCCTCGCGGGTTTTAAAACATTTAAAACAGTTCAAAAGCGAGGCTATGAACTCACCTTGATCAAAGCTGAAGATCAAACAATCAAAACAATCACGAACTACTCGACAACTAGCTCAACCGCGACCTATAATTCATGTCGCTCAATTATTACATCGCTGAATACGATCGGATAGTGCGTGCATCGCAACTATCAAAGTAGTATAAATATACATACACATGTTATGAGAAATCCACTTGCGCCTCCTAAATCCTAAACTCCACTTAAATGAGTTACGATC
Source organism: Tanacetum coccineum (assembly GCA_026074375.1). NCBI lineage: Eukaryota > Viridiplantae > Streptophyta > Magnoliopsida > Asterales > Asteraceae > Tanacetum > Tanacetum coccineum. The sequence goes on from BQNB010062988.1 coordinate 25,992, forward strand.
ATTCTTTCATTTATATTATACGTTGCTTAATCAAAAACTTTCTATTTTAGGGAACTTTCTAATTTTAGGAAGTTACTATTTTTAGAAAGTTACCATTTTTAGTAAGTCTCGACATCTATTTATATTTATATTAATATTTAGTTATCTCGTCGAACTTTCGACATTCAATTTGATTATCGTTTACTCGTATCGGTATTATATTCCGATTATTACAAAAGTTTCTATTTTTAGAATCTACTTCGTTCATAGCATTTGTTTAGCTTAAAATATTATGCTCGTAATAATAATAGCATTTAATTACTTTTATAACATCCGACAAGTTTAGTATTAACCCGTTGACTTTAAAAAGTCAACGTTAGACTTTGTTTGACTTTGACTTTTTTATATATATTTATAATTAAATCTGACCCGCTCTAAACGACCTGTTATATCACATTTTCACGACTCGGACTCAAAAGAAATTTTATGCAAAACGATATTCCGGACAACTTTTCAGTTTTAGCCGAGACCCGAAACACGACGAAAAATGACCAAAATGCACCAGCAAGTTTCTGCAGGAACTATGACTTTTTTAGTAAAAATGCAGAATTTGACCTTGGGTTTTGACCCGTTATTACCTTGTTCATCGCGGCAAAGTAAAACGTCATTCCGAGCAACTTTCGTGTTTCGCCGGAAGGCCGAAACGGACTCGAAAGTGCTCCAAACGGCCATTTAAAATTCTGACAGCAAAAAAAAAAATACAATAGCTGTTTGAAAAATATATAAGTTTTCAAATATTGTTTTCGCCATAACTTCTTCGTTATTAGGAGTTACGGGACGTTCGAATTACCAAAACGTACATTAGGACGAACTCTATCATATTTTAACATCAAAAATCAGTTTTTATAAATTTTCAAACCTCGAAATACGAGCCAAACTTTCTGCTCGAAATTACATTTTTAAAAACACATCAAAACTATATTTTTGGCTTCCGACAACCTCAAATCAACATCTAGCCCATTTAACATCTCCAATATCAATTCTAATCTAGTCTAACGCAAGATCTCTCGGATTTTATCACATGCACAAATCAAAACGCAATACAAAAATAAAAATAACATTACGACAACATAAATAAAGTGCTTACAATTACCACAAAATGTTTTTCGGCCTTCCCCTCTTTTGACCGAGTTCGGACATGACCACAAACCAAACCAAACCTTTTTATTCGAAACCCACTTGCAAGAATACTTGTTTAACACTTTTAAACAATGTCTTCAACTCATTTCGAAACGAACTCGAACCAATTCAAAACTAGAGAAATACTCATTGCATGTGGATTTTTCTTGTGGGGAAAAAGGGAGGACAAAATAATTTTTCTAAAATAAGAATAAGGAAGTGTTACTTCCTTTTATAGGAAAATACTTTGGGATTATGACACAAATAGTCCTTCTTTTCTTTTAGTCCTTCAAATTTAGTACAAATGTATTTATTTCGTTATTATGGTCGGCTAAAAATATCGGGTCACACCACATTCGTAAATATTTTTATTCCGTCCAACTAAATATAGTTTTAAAACATTTAATAAAATGCTAAATCACGTAAAGCACGACTTTTAAATACGGTTGTTACGAAAACTTGAGGAAAGCTATAAAATACTAAAATAAATATAATTTTGCTCTCGGAGAAAAAATATAAAATTCTCTAATTTTCTCAAACGCTCAAACGAATAGAAGTTTGAAACACGGCTTGCGAAATAGTCATAAAATAATAATTTTTATTAAATCGCTCAAAACGAAAAACGATTATTCCATATTAATCGTAGAAAATAAATCGTGGCTCGAGAAAATCGTCGGCCTAGAACTCAGGTTGTTACAATCACTAACCTATACCTGCAGGTTTCCCGACGGTAGCATCTTCTAGTCCATGACGAGTCAAGATTCAAGACCTCATGCTCAATCGACAAAGATATATATACATGATGAAAGGTTAAGCACATGTGTCAAAGTCTTCCGCAATCTCTGATGTACAACACTCCCTAAAAGGAACATTTTTGACAATATTGCCGAACAACAACAAAGATATATCTCACAAATGGATCAAGTACCATTCCTACCATGATGTGGTACAAGTAATCATGTTAAAGAAAATGTTGAGGGAGATTGTTAACAAGCTTTCAAGACCTTGAGCATGAGGGTGGAGACACAAGATCGCAAGGCGACATAAAGATTCAAGGATAAAGATTTTGAGATCTCAGCTGTCAAGACAAATCCAGGCCAAAGACTACGATATTAGTATTTTGTCAAAGTATATCAAGTTAAAGATCAAGATCCATGATCACAAGCATGCAAAAGGAACTTCAAAAGAATTCTCAAGAGAACAAGGTTCCAAGACTAAAGAATGAAACAAGAAGTGAAGCCTTATGCGCAATGACCACCCCTTAGGGGGAGATTATTAGTCCTAGTTTTATGTAAAGTGATGGTCATTAAGACTCCCGAACCTTGTTTAGTCTAGTAAATGTTCTCGGGAATTATATACGCTAATTGGGCCTAGTTACGGGCTTTAAAGCCTATTAGATATAAGCCTGGACTTGGAAGCCCACTTAAACCCAAGGCTAGCTCATGCACACAACTATATAAAGCCTTCTCCAAATGTGGAGAGGGTGTTGCTCATTTTTCTCTTTAATGTGTAGCCCTTTTATTTTTGTTATTTCTCTCTCTAAACTTATCTCTCTCTCTAAAACTTCAAGTAATTTCGTGTGTATGTATGTTATTTGATAAGTGTTACATGTGGTATCAAGAGCTCAAGGTTCTCTAGTGGTTTTATTGCTTAAGCACGTTCGTCCTTGTTTTTCTTTCTTTTTAGTTACGGCTCAAAGTGAGTCATGGTTTCTTGATTCTTCAGTTGTTTAAGTACTAGCTCTCTAGCTTATTGTGTGCTTAAACGGCTTATTTGGAATCATACATAGTTCATTTGTTTTTTTTCTTTCTCTTTTCGAATGTTTTTGGCTTATAACGCATAGGAAAGTCTTCAAGATTAAGTCTCTTACTAATGTTATTAATTTAAATCCGTACACCCATCTTTCCTTAGGGCTTATATGTATGAGTGAGCTTATTCTGAAGCTTAAGTGGCTCGTTTAAGCTTATATTGCCTTGGAAGTTCATGGTAGTGGTTTGAGGAAGAATTCGTAGCTCTTTTGCTTATTTTGTCTTGTTATAAAACCTTGGTAGTGGTTTGGAAGTTGAAAGGTACAAATTTTTGTTTGTTAGTCAAGTGTGAGCATAGAAACAAATTTGTGCACTAGCAGCGGTTTGTTATATAGGTCTAAAATATACCTTGTTTTAACTTATTAAGGTGGCGGTTTGGATAAAAAGGGCTAGCGGTTTAACAAATTCAAATTGCAACGGTTTAACCAAACCTCTACATAGCGGTTTACATGTAGCGGTTTGATTATTTCCTGGTCTTTTCTAAACGTTAATCTGCCCAATTCAAAAATCCATAGCAGTTTGGTGATTTTTCTAGGCAGTGGTTTAACGGGACAGAGTAGGTAGCGGTTTATTGAGAAATATATAGGCAGCGATTTGATTATCTCTGGTGCCAGCGGTTTGTTAAGCTTTGCCAGGCAGCGGTTTAGTGTACTCTTGCCAGCGGTGTGGTAAAATAGATTTGCCAGTGGTTTGAGACTGATAACGGTTTGATCATAAGAATTGGCAGTGGTTTGCTACTTTGGGTAGGTAGTTGTTTACTCTAATTTCAAGTGACGGTTTGTCTCAATTCTTGGTGGTGGTTTGTCTTACGAGCTAAAGACTGAAGTGATTAAGTTTGGTATTTTCAGGGGTGACCTCCCTTAGGGGGAGATTGTTAGATATTAGAAAAAGACTCGGTCACCCCGTGTATTTTACTGTTTATTATAGCTAGTAGTTTAATAGTTAATAGTACGTTTTTCGGTATTAAGTCGGGTATGAATACCCGATATATGGTAAGTACTATATAAGCCTCTTCCAACTTTGGAAGAGGTAAGCTAGTCATTACTTTCCTTTTATAAAGAAACACATTTTCTCTCTCTAGAAAACTCTCTCAAGTGTTTCTCTCTCTAGAAACTAGCCAAATCCAAGAATCGACCCCGTGTTATAATATAAGATATGCCACAAAAACGATCCTAACTTATCATTTCACATCACTCTTGCAATGTCAACTCAACAAGACATTTATGGAGCCGGTTCCGAAAACCATCCTCCTATGCTTAACAAAGAGAACTATGTTCCATGGTCGTCTCGTCTTATTCGTTATGCAAAGAGTAGACCAAATGGGAAGTTAATCTACAATTCCATTATGAATGGTCTATATGTTAGACGAATGATTCCTGAACCAGGTGATGCAGCCCGTACAGTTCTTGTTCCTGAAACATTTCATGAACAAACTGATGATGAACTAACAGAAGCAGAAATTAAACAAATAGAAGCTAATGATAAAGCTATTCAAATAATTCTCTTCGGTCTTCCCGAAGACATCTATGCTGCTGTTGATAGCTGTGAAACTGCTCAGGAAATCTGGTTACGCGTTCAGCAAATGATGAAAGGTTATGACATTGGAATTCAAGAGAAGAAGGCTAAGTTGTTTAATGAATAGGAAATGTTTACTTCCACTGACGGGGAATCGATCGAGTCTTACTACCATTGTTTCTCAAAGCTGGTGAATGATTTCAAGAGAAACAAACACTTTCCAGAAAAGATTTCCAGTAATCTCAAGTTCCTAAACAACTTACAACCAGAATGGAGTCGACATGTTATAATTGTTCATCAAACAAAAGACTTGCATACAGCAGATTACACTCAGTTGTATGATTTCTTGAAGTACAATCAAAAGGAGGTCGATGAACTAAGAGCTGAACGTCTTGCAAAGACACAAGATCCTTTAGCACTCATGGCAAATTCCAACAATCCTTTCAATTATCCAGTGTTTCACCCAGATCTACCATCATCAAGTACCTACATACAACAACCACTACCCAACAACAACTACAATCCACAACCATCATTCAACCAGAACTACATGCAACAACCTATGCTAAATCCCGAAGATATTACAGACCCTACACTTGCAATGAACATGGCACTTGTTCTAATGGCCAAGGCATTCAAACTAAACTACTCTACACCAACCAAAGAATTTCATCAAACTCTCAAAATAGGCAGATTGCTCAGCCAGGTATGAATTAGGTGAAGATAATCAAATGCAGATGGTTGGAGGAAATGGGGGAATCAGTTTAAACAGTATGTTGGGCAGAATGTAGGGAATCAGGTTGTTCAGAATGTAGCTCAGAATTCGGGTGTTCAGAATGTTAGAAATCAGAATGGGGTAATTGTTGTTCCGGGTATAACTAATCTGAATGGGAATGGAAATGTTGTAGCAACACGGGCTGAGGGTAATACAAATGGGAATAATGGTAATCAAATAAGGTGTTACAACTGTAGAGGATTGGGTCATCTGGCTAGAAACTGCACAGTCAGGCCAAGGAGAAGGGATGTTGCTTAACTTCAAACTCAGTTGCTAATTGCTCAAAAGGAAGAAGCAGGAATCCAGCTACAAGCTGAAGAGTTTGATTTGATGGTTGTTGTAGCGGATCTTGATGAGATTGAGGAAGTCAATGCAAAATGCATCTTGATGGCTAATCTGCAACAAGCTCTGACATCGGGTACTCAGACTGACAAAGCTCCCGTCTACGACTCAGACGGATCAGCTAAGGTTATCCAAATATGCTTACGGTGCGTCGAATCGGGTTGTTCCAAGCATATGACCAGGAATCTAAAGCTTCTCATCAACTTTGTCTGGAAGTTCTTAGGAACCGTTCGCTTTGGGAATGAACATGTAGCTGCAATTCTCGGTTTCGATGATCTTCAATGGGGAAATATTTTGATCACCATGGTTTATTTCGTTGAGGGCTTAGGGCACAACCTATTCTCGGTTGGGCAGTTTTATGATTCAGATTTAGAGGTCGCCTTTAGAAGAAACACATGTTTCGTCCGAAATCTCGAAAGAGTTGATTTGTTAAAAGGAAATCATACAACAAACCTTTACACCATCAATCTCTATGATATGGCCTCTGCATCTCCAATTTGCCTCATGGCTCATGCTACTTCTACTAATTTATGGCTATGGCATCAACGTTTATCCCACCTTAACTTCGACACCATAAATGACCTTGCTAGAAACAATCTTGCCACTGGTCTTCCAAAGTTCAAATACCATAAAGAACATATTTGTCCCTTATGTGAGCAAGGAAAATGCAAAAGGGCATCTCACCCACCCAAACCAGTTCCAAATTTAAAGCAGAGGTTACACCTTCTTCATATGGATTTGTGTGGTCCAATGAGAATCGCTAGCATAAATGGAAAGCGGTATGTTTTTGTGATTGTGGATGACTACTCCCGTTACACTTGGGTAGTCTTTCTCATATCAAAAGATGAAGCACCAGGGGAGATTAAAACTTTTCTCAAGAAAATCATAGGTCTTCTACAAGCTCCAGTTATTATTGTAAGAACCGACAACAACACAGAATTCAAATACCAAGTGCTTCAAGAATACTTTAATAGTGTTGGCATCTCTCATCAAGCATCTTCTGTCTGTACCCCTCAACAAAATAGAGTAGTTGAACGAAGAAGCCGCACACTGGTGGAGGCTGCTAGAACAATGTAGATCTTTTCTCATGCTCCGTTATTCTTATGGGCTAAAGTAATTGCTATTGCGTGCTTCACTCAAAACCGCTCTATTATTTACCGTCGATTTGACAAAACACCATATGAGCTTATTAACGGCAGAAAACCGGATATCTCCTTTCTTCATGTATTTGGGGCTCTCTGTTATCCCAAGAATGATCGTAAAGATATTGGGAAGCTTGGTGCAAAATGTGATATTGGCTTTTTCATTGGTTATTCTTCTAATTCTTGTGCTTACAGAGTTTACAACCGAAGGACAAAGAAAATCATGGAGACCATAAACGTGACATTTGATGAGCTTTCAGCTATGGCTTTTGAACAGAGCAGTTTAAAACCCGGACTTCAAAGTATGACTTCTGGACAGATCAGTTCACGACTCGATCTTACTTATACTCCGTCAACAATAACAACTCAACGACCAACTAAAGGTGAATTGGATTTACTGTTCGAAGCTATGTATGATGATCATGTCGGTAGTAAACCGTCAGCTGCTCCAAGAACTGTTCCGGCTGCTCAAGCACCTCAAGTTCTTCAGACTCCATCGACAACTACAACAACAGTAGACACCGCCCCGACACCAACAAACTCATCCTCTCCAGCAACATGTATTCCAAGCACCTTACAGAATGTTAACAAGCTCGAAACACAACAACAACATGGTCAGCCTCAACCCGCAACAATTGCTGATAATGTTCCAAATGCTATGTTCAATGACAATGCGTTTGTAAATCATTTTGCTACTCTATCCACAAGTGTTGCTGAATCATCATCCTCACAGTATGTGGATCCATCGAACATGCATACATTTTACCAACCGTACCATCATGAATATCAATAGACTAAGGATCACCCTCTGGAACAAGTGATAGGAGAACCCTCATGACCAGTTTTGACAAGAAATTAATTACGAACAGATGGTGACATGTGCATGTATGCATTAACTGTGAGCACTATGGAATCAAAAAATGTCAAAGAGGCTATGACCGACCCTGTATGGATTGAATCAATGCAAGAAGAACTTCTACAATTCAAAAGGCTTGATGTATAGGTGTTAGTTCCACCTATGGATAACATAAAACCTCTTACGTTGAAATGGTTATTCAAAAACAAGCATGATGAAAAGAACACAGTCATCCAAAACAAGACTCGACTGGTTGTGAGAGGGTACCGCTAAGAGGAATGAATAGATTTCGAAGAATCCTTCGCTCCAATTGCTAGAATGGAAGCTATCAGGATATTTTTGGCATATGTTGCGCATAAATCGTTCACGGTGTTTCAAATGGACGTGAAAACTGCATTCTTGCATGGTACGCTAAAAGAAGACGTGTACGTATGTAAACCTGAAGGTTTCATCGATGCTGATCATCCAAGCCATGTCTACAAGTTAAAGAAGGCAGTATATGGGTTAAAACAAGCACCAAGGGCATGGTACGATGAATTGTCAACGTTTCTCCTACATAATCACTTCTTCAAAGGCACAGTTGATCCAACGTTGTTTATAAGGCGCTTCAATGATGACATCTTAGTGGTACAGGTCTATGTTGATGATATTATCTTTGGTTCTACACACCTTAGGTATACTTAACTATTTTCTGACCTCATGAAAAGCCGCTTCGAAATGTCGATTGATATTCGTCTAAATACGTATCAAACAAATAACCCTCAAATGTATAATATATAAAAAATACATATACAATACGTAAGCAAAGTATCATACGAATTATTCTTAGGAAAGAATAATTAGGAATCAACACGGGTATCATTCTCCTCGGTGAGAGGTGAATGGAAATTCACGTTTATGTCGGGAATCGAGCTTGATTATCATTTAAGATTGATTTTTAATTCTAATTTAAAAAATGAAAATGGAAAGCAAATAGAGGCAAGCTAAACGAGATTTAAAGGCACAATTAAATTCAAACGACAATTAAACACTTAACGAGAAATTAACGACTAACGGGTAAGCAAAAATAAAGCAAAATAAACTCTAAAAACTTAAAATGCAAATTTATGAAACCTAAATGTATTAAAAAAATTGAAAAAGAAATTATATTTTTTTGATTTTTTTTATTTTTTATTAATTAAAAACATATTTAATCTAAATAAAATATTAAAAATAGTAAACTAATTATTAAAAATCTGGAAAATTATAAAAAAATACTTCAACCTATTTAAAATCTATGAAAATTGAAAACTTGAAATTTGGGTGAACGAATAAGCAGTTAAAAAGCTAATAAGCTCGGATAAGCAAAAACCAAAGTAACTATAACATTAAATTGAAACCAACACCTAATGGAAAAGACCCAAGGGCACAATGGTTAAAGCTTAGTGTGTGTGAAAGAGAGGTCACAGGTTCGACCCCTGTGACCTTTTTTTTTATATAAAACATTTTTTTTATATTTTTCTTTTGAAAAAGCTAAAGACCAAGCAAATAAAAACTACTTTAATAAAACGACTTTTGACAAGACTTATTATTAAGCTAGATTAAGCATAATCAAAATGTCAGTTTAGGATTAAATCTAGAAGACATTAAGCTAAAACTGTTTGGACTTTGAGGACACAAAAAGCAATAATAAGCTAACCTAAATACTAATAAGATTGAAACAGGTCTTAACTTATACCTAATAAACACTATGGAAGAAAAATAAGCAAACCAAATAAGCTAGATAAGCACTTAAAACGAAAAAGACAGATGCACTTAAAATAGACAAAAAGGATTAACCACTACTTTTTAAGCTAAATTTTGTGAACTAATAAGCAGAAGAAATAAACTACTGAGTAAAAACAGATTTAGATTAAGACTCCATAGACACAAATAAGCAGGAAATAAGAAAAATAGATAAGTTATTGAGCTAGGAAAAGGACTTGAAAAGTGACAGATTAAACTATTATTTTTGGCTTTTTAAAATTATGACCTATTTGCAACTTATTTAAAAGACTCAATCAGCAAATTTAAAAGCTAAATCCTAAAAACAGACAAAGACCATTTTTCAATAAGCAATCTCAAACTAAACTTAAGCTAAAAAACACTAAATAAGCTGAAATCCTAATAAGATCAGACTGCATACATCATGTCTGATAACGACTTTTGGCTAAATGCCTTTTTGACAATTGAAAACTTAAAACAAATTTCCTAAAGGCTTCAATAAGCTAAATGAAACAGAATTTAACCAAATTAAAGC
>BQNB010062989.1:0-7500 GCA_026074375.1 Tanacetum coccineum
CGATTTACGTTTGTTGATTTGGTTTGAAAATCCTTTCGTCCTCGAAAGTTTTATTTTTTTTGTTAAATATTTCAAAAATCCAAAAAAATATATATATATATAAAAAGTAAAAAATATTTTCTTTTTCTTTTTAGTATAATTATCATAAAAACATATAAAAAAATAAAAAATATAAAAAATTATCCTTTAAAAAATAAATAAAATAAACAAAGTTGGTAAAGAACACCAACATATAATACCTTCAATCGAGGTATTATCATTTCAATTTCCGGTGAACTTGGAATATAGTTCCCAAATCGAACCAAAGATTTAACACTTGCCATTTGTGTCTCTACGAAGTACGGCTCACCTTGAAAAGCAATTTTTGAGAGCTACCGTGAAGTAGTTGATTATTTGGTTTAAGTCTCTTCCGTGGAACCGTTAAAATTCATTGTTAATTAATATTAAAAAAAAATTCAAAAATCTAAAAATATTAGTGTAATTTTTGTTTGCTTTTTAATTTCTTTATTTTTAGTGCATGCGCACTCGATCTCAAGCTCGTAATCGAAATCGTCGACAACAACAATTAACAACGGTTATTGTTGAGGAACCCGAGTTTCCAATGGCCGACAATCGTACCATGGCTCAAATGCTACAAGCTCCCATCGAGGGATACGAAGATGCAATAGTTGTTCCACCGATAAATGCAAACAATTTTGAGCTTAAACAACCTTTGATTAATCTTGTGCAAAGTAATAAGTTCACGGGTAGACAAGACCCTCATAATCACCTTCGATTTTTCAACAAAGTCACTTCAACGTTTAGACATCCCGAAGTTCCGAACACTTCGATTAAGCTTTTGCTTTTTCCTTTCTCTCTAGACGGTGAAGCCCGAGATTGGATAGATAAGGAACCTCCTTTATCAATTCTCACATGGGATGACCTTGTTTTAAAGTTCATAAATCAATTCTTCCCACCTTCGAAAACAACTTACCATCGAAATGAAATCACTACGTTTTACCAAAAACCAAACGAAACTTTCAACGAAGCATGTGAACGTTTTAAAGGACTTCTTCGTCAATGTCCTCATCATGGTTTCTCGGAATTACACCAACTTGATACGTTTTACAATTCTTTGAATACCAATGATCAAGATGCCTTAGATTCCGCCGCGGGTGGCAATTTTCTAGATAAGATGCCTCGAGAAGGTTTAGCCATAATCGAAAGTAAATCCAAAGTGCGTTATTCAAGAAGTCGTCCGAATGATTCAAGAGCGATTACGAATGCTCCTTCTTCTACTTCTTCACCTTCTAATAATTCTTTCGAGATTCAACAAATGGCCGCCTTACTTGAAGACAAAATGAATATTCGAATGAGCCGTTTAGAGAAAGTGATTAGTGAAAAACAATCGACTCCTGCTACCGTCAAAGCAGTTGAGGAAGTTTGTGTTACGTGTGGTGCAAATCATAACTTCAACAATTGTCCATTAACAAGGAACGATTTTCCCGTTTTTCATGATAACATTCATCAATTCCAACAAACCGCCGCCGTTGGCAACTTTGTTTAAAGAAATTTCCTTTTTTTTTTTTTTTTTACTAATTAGGCAAATCAAATGAGGGCCACCCAGTTTTAATCAACCAAATGTTCAAAACAACCAAGGAAACCAAAGCCGATATCCAGGAAACAATTTCAATCCGAATCAAAAAACGTGAGGCAATTTCAATCAAAACCATCAAAACCATCAAAACAATCAAGGTCAAGTTTTTCAACCACCAAACCTATTAAACACGGTTACCAAGTTCACCATATCAAAGTCTCCTACGCCCCAAATTCAAGGTGTTTCGAAAATGGATTTTGAAAACTACGTCAAGGCAAACGATGCGGTGTTGAAGAATGTTCAAAATCAAGGTCAAAATTTGCAAAATCAAATGGCTAATGTTACGAGTTTGTTGACAAATCTTTGTAATAATTTCAAAGATTCCGCCTCTACTTCGAATTCGGGTACTCTTCCAAGTCAAACCGTAACTAACCCTCGTCAGCAAATTAATGCTATCACCACAAGGAGCGGTAAGACTTTGGAAGGACCTTCGACTCCTCTTGTTCCTACACCCGTTGTTTCTATTCCTTCAAAAGAACCCGAACAAAACCCGGAGACATCAACGGAAAAAGTGCAAAATCCAAATTTGGAAAATACCGCACATGTCCCACCTCCGGAGGAAGAAGATTCCATTTTCATTGAATCCCAAAAACCCAAAAGCAAAGAAAACCGTTAATGTTGAAATTCAAGATCTTAATTCTCCAAGACCTATTCCATCTAAACTTCCATACCCCGAGAGGATGAAAGTTAGAGAGAACGATAAACCAAGTGCTCAACATAGCCGGTTTTTGAAGATGTTCAAACAACTCCGTTTAGAGATTGGATTGAAAGATGCTCTCGTCGAAATGCCAAAATTCAACAAATGGTTAAGCTCGTTGCTAAGGAACAAAGAGAAACTCGAGGAGATCGCCATCACAACCGTGAATGCTGAATGTTCTGCTATCATCATGAACAAAGTTCCCGAGAAGCTCGAAGATCCGGGAAAATTTCTTATCCCATGTGCTTTACAAGAACTTGATAGGACTAGTGCTTTAGCCGATTCCGGAGCTAGCATTAACCTTTTACCTCATTCTATCTACAAGAAACTTAGGCTTGAAGCTTTGACTCCTACTCGAATGACACTCGAGCTTGCCAATCGTTCAATTACTCACCCAATGGGCATAGCCGAGGATGTTGTAGTTAGAGTCGATGGTTTCACTTTTCTTGCGGATTTTGTGGTGGTTAATTTTGAGCCCGACCCTAGAGTGCCTATTATTTTAGGAAGACCCTTCCTTCGCACCGCAAAAGCTCTCATTGATTTGTACGAAGAAACTTTGACTTTAAGAGTAGGAAAGGAAGAACTTGTTTACTATGCCGATAAATCTGAGAAAAACAAGGAAAAGAATTTTGTTCACGCTATTTCTATCATTGATTTTTCAAAAGACGATCCGTTTAGTGGCAGTACCACTAATACTCTTCCTCCTAGTTCTTCTCCGGTGAAGACTAGTGATAATTTTGAGAAGTTCGCCGATGAACTTGCTCCTCTTGATTCGTTACCACCGGGTAATGATGATTCGACTCTTAAGAAGGATTTTCATGAAGAAACGTTTCAAGTTTACTCAAATCCTCTTTTCGAATTCGATGAAAGTTTCAGATCTAGCAACGTGAATCCTCTCTTTGAAGAAAATAATAAGGATGTCGAGATTAAGTCTTCTTCTTCCTTCACACTTACTTCACTGGAAGAAAGTGATTTTGAAGCTTATCTTGAAAGCTATTCGATTCCACCGGGAATTGATCTTACCCTCCCTCTCACCCTTAAAATTTCAAGTAGCAATCCTACTTCCCCTACTCTCACCAGAGAGAAGATTTGTTCATGGAAGACGCCGATGTTTTTCTCGTTGGTCCGTTTTGTGTGGAAAATGATGACTCGAATTGCGATAAGGAAAAAGATAATTTGTCTCTTGGCAACTTACTTACATCAAAAACCAAAACCTCTTTCTCAAGAAGTTGAAGAAATCAAGGAAAAAGAAGATGTAGTTTCAAGTGATTTTCCAATCAATACCATTGTCATGCCAATTAGAATCACTTTTGAAAATCCAATTGATTTTAATGATCATTTCTCCAAACCAAAGGATTTTAAGAAGGACTTAACCGTTTTACTTGATTCCATCGAATCAAGTATTTTACCACCTCTTTTGTTAGATTCCGACTCGCCTTTCACTGCGGAGTTGTCGGCTAGTGTTACCTTGAATTCTCTTGGAAACGAGGACAAAGTATTCAAACCAGGTTTATTAGTTTATCATGCCATTCATGATAAAAATCTTGTAACCTTGGAGGAGAATTTAAAAGAGAACATTTCTTCTGGGACTCTTTTAGTTTTCAAAGAACCGTCATTTCTTTTGCCTCCGCCAAAACCACCAAATGAGTATTTGAATTTTGAGCCCATTTTGGTTATGAAGAATGTTGTGCTTAATGAAGATTTCTACCAAAGCAAGAAGACGATTACCTTTAAATGTTGAAGATGACGATTCATTCACATTTATAATTTGGACTTTTCTTCCATTCTTCACTTACACCGAGGAATCACCTTTGATTTTCTCCTTTAGGAGTAAGAATTTTGTTTTTGACCCCGACATCATCACGTTTCATCACCCGGTGGCATCTTCAAGGGATGTTTCTTGTTTTAAGTGTTGCTCTCCCTAAGGACAACTAAATTCAGGGATCAAGTCAAGCTTGTGACTCGGTTACCAAAAACATGATTTTTGCAGGATTAATCCAACAATTTCTGAAGACTCTCGTGTCCGGTGTTGTATTCCGTTTCACTCGAGCTTCCTATCCTTGTTGGAAATTAGTTTGGGGAGATCCGATATCCTTTCATCTTATCGATTCACGTTTAATCTTTGCTTTAATTCTATAAACGGCTGTTGATTTACGTAGAGACTGACTTTAAACATTGAGGATATGTTTCGTTTTGTTTGGGGGAGGGAATCTTCGATTTGTTGTTACTTGCTTATTGTTTTTTTCACATACCGTTTCCCACAAAAATAGCAAAAAAATTTAATTTTTAAGTTCTTATTTGTAGGATATGAAAAAAATATATATAAATATTAGAAGTAGAAAAATATATATATATATATATATATATATATATATATAAAAATGTTAAGACACGAATGTAGATTTTCCGTTGGTAAAATTAAGAAGTAATTTTTGACCCGATCGTATGTGTAGAGTTCTAGCTTTCTCCCTTAACAATTAATGATGATAGTTTGTGCTAGTCTCATGTAGACTTTAAACATGCTAGACTTGAATCATTTGTAAATGAAAAAAACTTTGCTAACTCAAGTAGATTTTAAATATGCCGAGTTGGATTATATATAGGCTAAGTTATTTGCTAATTTCTTTATTAGAGTTTTTAAAATGCAATGAATAAGGAGTAGTTAAGTGTTGATTGACGAATTAGGATGCTAAACAAGTTTATTTTGAAACTTAAAGGCTTATAAGAATAACTTGTGGTTTTTCTTCCCCGAAGTTCTTAAAATGATTAATTATACGTGTTCTCTTTAATTTTTACAAATTAGAGTTTTACTCTTAAAAGTCTAATCAACATATTCAGAGAAAAAGCTTTATCGATGATGAAGTCAAACATCATTGGTAAATAAGAATTTTAGTTCAAGTTTATACTTTGGTTTTCTAAAACGGAATTTTTTCTATTTGCAAAAATAATGTGTTAAATCAATTAATTAGTTAAAAAAATCTCTAAAAATGTAGTTGGTGAATAAAAAGGATGCAAGTTATAAATCCTTAGTGTTAATAATTAATATACAAACTCCATCGTAATAAAGTACATGGGCATTTGTCGGTTCGCTCCCGATGTGACATCGAAAGAAAGGGTGGAGGATGTATATTTAGGGTTGGTATCATAGATAAGGTACACGAGCTCTTGTCGGAGGCGTGGCCGATGTGTAGTCGAAAGAAAAGGTGATACCGATTCCTAGCCTAATAATATAACAGAATAATAATGTTGCAAAGTTTGAATAAATGTAAAAGTTTCATTTTCTAAACCATAGGTTATCTTTTGACTAAGGTTTGCAAAAGTATACAAGGCTTTTTTCATCCGAAGTTCATGCGTCTGATTAGTATTCTCGGATGGGGTGTCAAAAAGCCTTAGCACTTACCGATGACGGTGGGATGTTAGAGAAGAAAGTCATTCATGGGACAAGTGAACCAACGATGTCTTAGCTAAGGAGGTTTTTGTTTGCTTTGAGATGTGATCTTGCTAAGTGATTAACATTTTAAACCACAAAAGGCCCCATTGTGTAAAGCTTGGTCGGATTTCAACTATCTAAATATGTAGATTTAATGGTTTAAATTAATTTGAACACACACACCTAAATATATGATTTATGTCGGGAAGAGGAATTCACAAGTTGTAATTATAATAGTATTAGGCTTTCTTACTCGTACTTATCGGTGATACTTATTTTTAAGCTTAGCCATGGGAAAGTGAAAAATGGGGATGATGAATTATCTTTTGACAGAAATTGTGCTTTTTGTCTATGATCCTCAAAGTTACCAAAAAGAAATGATAACAATACATTATTGTCAACCTCAAATAAGTTGTAGTTAGGTAGTTAATTATCAAGAAAAATCATAAAAAGAGAAAAATCTTTGAAAATGGGAAATCGGGTGTTTTATAACTTGTGATCTCTTAACTCTCTCAACAAAAATCTTTGCTACTTTTCAAAGGTTTAGTTTGGGGAAGTTTCGAGGTATTTGGTTATAAGGCATGTGATATTGCGTGAGGACACGCAATCGTTTAGTTTGGGGAATTTTGATAAGTGTAAAATACACATATCCATTTATGCTTAAAATAGCCCAAATAAACCCAAAACAGACCAAAAATGGCAACAATATGCTTGTATTTGTGTTTTGTGTGTGCAGGTACGGATATATCAAAAATCACAAGAAAACCGTCAAAAACGGGCAAGCACGGACACGAGAACGGAAGAGTGTACAAAAGCCGGAAGCAAAGCCATGAAAAAGTCAACCCTCAGTCAAACAGTCAAAGGAAAGTCAAACCATGGTCAACAGAAGTCAACCATAAAAAGACAAAATCCCTAAATTGCCATTTCAGTCCCTCAACTTTCAGAAAAGTCCAAAAATAGTCCCTAAACCCTTATTGGGCCTCAAAACCCTAAATAAACCTACCCGGATACCAAAACCCTTAGAAAAGCCATAAGCCCAAAACCCTAGCCCATTTACTTTTTTATAAACCACAAGGGCCATTCCTGTCATTTTCCAAACTATTTTTACACTACACTTGAGATAACTAACCACAAGGACCTAATTTGCCATTTCCTCAAACTTCCAACGAATTTAACTCTTTCAGTTAAACAAAAAGGGCGCCAAGAGCTAGTTACTGTTCATCGTCACTTCCATTTCACCATCCAGGGTAAATCATAGGGCAAACGCAAATTGATGGGCAAATCAGACAATTCAAGGGATCGTTTACACAATGGAAGGGCTAAATTAGTCTAATCAAGTACTCTAATTGGTCTACTCAAGCAAAAGGACACGTCAGCTATGGAGAAAGCACACAAGGATGTGGGTTTTGTACTCATTTCACTCAGAGAAGAAACACAAGTGAGCCTCTAACGGATTGCCAGCTTGGCAATCCGTGTGAGGTCACTTTGTGATCTAACGGCTCATAATCAATAGCCAATGATTGAATGATTTGATGGCTAGGATCAAGAGGAGCATGGGCATCAAGCTTGGCCTAGAACCTTCTCAGCAAGGCTATAAAAAGCCTCACTTCCACACACACACACACACACACGTAGAGTAGCTTTTAGTTTTAAGTTTAGCTTAAATTTCTGTTAAACTTTGTAATTTTCCTTTCAATTATTGTAACCAAGCTTTATGTTAATGAAAATTCAGTTGTT
>BQNB010062989.1:12500-35865 GCA_026074375.1 Tanacetum coccineum
GGCAAAGCGATAGAGACGAGTCACTAACATGGCTTATTAATGTGGTGGCAAACACATAAGCAAGATCAATAAGCAACGAAACCCACAACCTGCGCAATTAGATGACTCGACACCTATCATTTTTTTAATTTTTATGAATTTTTATCGATTTAATTCGAAAAACCCGTAAAAAACGTCGTATTTTATTCATTATAAGCTTCCGTTTTTAGTGATTCTTCGAGGGACAATTCTTCGAATTTGAAAGTTCTATATAATTGTATGAGGTTACAAATAATATAACTTTCTGTCATAATAGTAACTTTATAAAAATAGTTTATAAAGTTTTTAATTGTCAACCAATCGCCGAAATTCAAACTCGTTCTGTTATTAATTGGAAAAATTACGAATTCTATCATTTTAGAATCCTAAAAATAAGTATTATTTGTTAAAAATATCAACACTTCTGTTTTAATAATTTTTATAAAAATGTTTTTATAAAAATTTACGTTACTGACTATCAGTTATTAACGTATAACTCTAGTGTTTAACATAACTTTTTCCGTTATTAAATCCGTTTGACAGTATCTTAACCTTTCGGAATCGTCGTGAAATGATTTTATCTTATAAAAATATATAAATAGGATATGCAAAAATTCGAATCTGGACAGAAATTTTTGCTTAGAGGTTGTTGAATACCATTTTTAACTTTCTTTTATACTTTACCACTTTTGTTTTTTTTTACCACAAGCTCATAATCATATATATCTAAATCAGACATATATTAAGTGTCATTGTCCCATAGTATTCCTCATATGTCCAAGGTTACCCATTAAGTTAACAAATTCCCTGTAACACACTATTAAAAACCATACTTTCACTATAAGTAACCGTTACTTTACTAGTTTTGTAAGTAATCATATTTAATACATAACCAAAAGTGAAAATCACATATGTATTTAACCATTTATAGGCCTGATGTCAACAACAAAACATATGATCATATAAATATGTACATTATTGCAGACAACAAATAAAATCTTCTCTTACAATGTTAATATCTAAAATGGTGATATAAAGCTAAATAAAAATAAAATCATATTGCATAAAAATGAAAGTTGTAAGAACATAAAGAAGTTCAAATGGACCTATGAGTGTATTGATGATGATGAGATAACAACTGCTAAACCGCGTGTTTAGACTTAAACCAAGCTTGCACTTAAAAAACTCTAGTTTCCTTAGCAAAAACCCTAGCTTCTTTTCTTGATTACCCTTGGAAAAGTTTAGCGCAATGCGTTGGGATCATCCTTTAGAATACCCTTGAAGGATAGACGTATAATAGGATATGTATGGTTGATATAAAAAATTGAGATATAGGTAGTTGGGTTGGTATGATTTTGAGACCGTGAGCTCTTGAGTCAAAAGAATGAGTGTTTTGCTTTTATTGTAAGTGTTTTAAACATGCTGAGTGTTAGTGATTCTTAGTGCCAATGTATTAAGTAGTAACATGCATGGCTAGTCAAAGAACAATAAATAGAGTCTTATGAATGGCCATGGTATGGTCCTTGGTCAAGGTAAGGCTAGTGTATGGTGTGGCATTAAAGAAGTATGTGTAGTAATTATGACCAAAAGGAAGTCTTTCTTATTTTTCATTGAATAACATGCCATAAAATACGGCATATATCATAGATATACCTCGAATAAATTTGAGTAATTTTTTTATGTATAGAGGTAATAAATGTAGTAATAATGTTGGAAGCTAAAAAGTTATTTAGGTGGTTCCGCCGGGAGTGCCTAAACGTAAATATTATACGCGAAACGTATACACTTTTACGTATCCGATAAAAGATAAAAATAACAAATTAATAATTATCCTCAAAATGAATTATATAAAAACCCTTGCTTCATGTAAACAATTAATTGTTTGATCGCCCGTTTTACATTGAACGCTAATTTTGGCTTACTCGAATTTAACCTAATCGCTTAGATTTTAAAGAGTGAACACGGTACATTACAAAAAAGTACATTGCGGATTTGTTGACGCCCTGTTGCAAGAATTAAAGCAATTAGGCTATTCTTAGCTTATGCTTCTTTTAAAGACTTTGTGGTATACCAGATGGATGTAAAGAGTGCTTTTCTCTATGGGAAGATTGAAGAAGAAGTGTATGTATGTCAACCGCCAGGATTTGAAGATGCAGACATCCCAGACAGAGTGTACAAGGTTGAGAAAGCACTATATGGACTACATCAAGCACCTAGAGAATGGTATGAAACCTTGTCAACATACATATTGAACAATAGGTTTTAGAGATGAAAATTTGACAAGACCTTGTTCATCAAAAGACACAAAGGTGATATCCTGCTAGTTCAAGTATATGTGGATGATATCATCTTTGGATCAACAAAGAAGGAGCTACATACTGAATTTGAAAATCTGATGCATGAGAAGTTTTAGATGATTTCTATGGGTGAACTTACATTCTTCTTAGGATTACAAGTGAAGCAGAAGAATGATGGCATATTTATTAGTCAAGACAAATATGTTGCTAAAATTCTAAAAAAGTTTGATTATAAAGATGTAAGGATAGCCAGCACCCTAATAGATACAGAAAAAGCTTTACAAAAGGACTTAGATGGTGATGATGTTGATGTTCATCTTTATAGATCAATGATTGGATCATTGATGTATCTTACATCAACTAGACCAGACATTATGTTTGCAGTATGTGCATGTACAAGATTCTAAGTCACACCCAAAGTGTCACATCTACATGCTGTGAATAGGATCTTTAGGTACCTAAAAGGCTAACCTAAATTGGGCCTTTGGTATCCTAAAGATTCACCATTTAAATTGGTGCCATTCTCTGATAGTGACTATGTTAGAGCCAGCTTGGATAAGAAGTCTACAATAGGAGGTTGTCAGTTCCTAGGGTGCAGATTGATATCATGGCAGTGCAAGAAGCAAACTATGGTTTCCACCTCTTCCACTGAAGCTGAATATATGGCTGCTGCTAGTTGCTGTGAGCAAGTACTCTGGATTCAGAATCAAATGTTAGATTATGGGTATAATTTTATGCACACCATGATTAATATTGACAATAACAGTACTATATGTATTGTTAAGAATCCTGTTTCACATACTAAAACAAAACACATTGAGATTATATATCATTTTATAAGAGACTGCTATGTTAAAAGGTTAATTCAAGTGGTTAAAATCTACACAGATAACAATTTTGCAGACTTACTTACAAAAGCTTTAGATGTTGGAAGGTTTCAGTACTTGGTTGCAAGTATTGGAATGCTAAATCCTTAGAATTTTAATCTCTTTGTGTCTTTGTAATGTTTGTACAGGATTAGTACTGTTAGTTTTGTCAATTAGTGCTGCTAAGTATAATTAGTACTACTAGTTATACTTAAGACTGATAGTTAAAACTGTTAGTCATAATTAATACTGTGAAATAAGAAAATACTTTGGATTGTGTATTCTTGGTTTTAGACTAATATTTGCAGGCTAGGCATATTAAGTATTTGGTCTTGAATTAAGGGGAGGTTAATAATGTCAACATGCAATCAAGAATGAACAGAAGGACATGTAACATCAAACAAAGGTGTGTGATGTGTCAAACTCCTAGGCAAATCAAAAGAGGTCGGGACACAAAAATACCTCAGTCTAGTGGTCCCCTTGAAAAGGTTGGTGATGAGGCTATCCATAAGGAGCTGGGTGACAGAATGGAAAAGGCTGTCACTACTGCTTCTAGCTTAGAAGCAGAGCAAGACAATGGTAACAACAATAGGACCAAATCCATGGCAACACTTAATGAGGCAAGTCCTTAGGGAACTGGTTCAGGTAGTGGTCCCAGGTGCTAAGATACCATATTAGGGAATGTAGATGCTCAAACTAGGTTTGAGACTACATCTAAATAGTCTAATGATCCACCTCTCTCAAGAGATAACACACTTGGAAGTGGGGATGACAGTATGAAACTAATGGCATTGATGGAACATTGTACAAATCTGTCTGAATTGGTAAGAAAAAGAAAAGAGAGATAAAGTAAGCTGAAAAACAGAAAGAGAATTATGTGATAAAAACAAAAAGAGTGAATTGGTAAGAAAAAGAAATGAGAGATTTAGTGAGCTAAAAAATAGAAAGAGATATTGTGAGAATCCAAATTTGTGGTGGCAATGCTTGTTATAACAAAATAGGAGTTGATACTACTAGGTATAAACTTAACACTGCCAGTATTAAGTTAGTACTGCTAGGCAAATCTTAATACTACTGGGTAAAGTTAATACGGCTGGGCTTAAAGTTAGTACTGCAAGGCTAAAATTAGTACTAGTGGGTGACCGTTAGTACTGTTTGAGGCATAACAGATTTTCCTTAATTAAATATAGCCGTTGCAAAATTTCTGCCAACTACTAAGCCTGTAGGTTTGACTAATTTGGAGAAGTCCTAATCTTTCTATAAAATCATAAGTTTTCTTTAAGATAAGAACAAATTACATTCAGTTGGTCAAATCAAAACCCTAAGTGATTTCTACATAATCTCAATTAACTTTTCCAAGCTCACACACTCTTATATACAAACAAATCCCAGAACCCTAATCCAACTTCTCTTCATCATATGGCAAATTTAGATTTCCGCGACAAGCACAACATGGTTGCTTACTTGCAAAAGTCTAAAGGAAGTGAAGGTTTTCATCAGATAGTGGATTTTCTAAATACATGTCACATTAAGTTTGCTCTCATTGAAAATACCATTATCTATGTTTCTCTTATAGAGCAGTTTTGGCAAACTGCTTCTGCTAGCACACTTGAGAATGCAGATATGGAAATCACTGCAATAATAGATGGGAAAGTCAAGGTTGTTTCTGAGGCATCTATTAGAAGACATCTCAAGTTAAAAGATTCTGATGGTCTTAGCAATTTGCCTACCACAGAGATTTTTGAGCAACTTGCTTTAATGGGGTATGTGTCCAACTCTGATAAATTAACTTTTCAAAAAGGACATTTCTCCCCTCAGTAGAAATTTTTGATTCATACCATCCTTCACTGTTTAAGTTCCAAGAAAACTGCTTAGGAATAATTTAGTAGCAATAGAGCAACTGCTATCATTTGCTTGGCCATAAACAGAACCTTTAATTTTTCCAAATTAATTTTTGATGGCATGGTGAAAAACCTGGAAAGTAAGTCTAAATTTTTTATGTATCCAAGATTATATAAATCTTTTTGAACAAGCAAAAGAGACTGCTCCTACCTCACCAAAGAACCTATATTGCTCCTTCCCTTACCCAAAAACTGTTTAGCAATATGAAGAGGGCTTCAAAGGGATATACTAGGGTGCACACTCCATTGTTTCAAACAATGCTTGTTCAGGGTCAGACATTACAGGGTGAAGGATCTACAATCCCAGTTGAGTCCCATCACACACCCACATTTGCTCCATCAACCTTACAACCACATTATTCATCAACACTTAGGGATTTTATCAGATAGGAAATTGAGGTTCCTCAGCTCAGTTCTCCTACTCAAACTCATGTAGCAGATAAGGCTGCATCCACAGGTGTGGATGACAGACATGGAGGGGCTGCCACTATTGTCTCTGGCTTATAAGCAGGACAGGGCAGTGGCAACATACATAAGACCCCTACCATGATCCATGATTCACCTCTCCCAAGAGTTCACACACTTGGAAGTGATGAGGGAAGAATGCAATCAAATGAATTGATGGAATTGGTTACAAAATTGTCAGACAGAGTTGCAATTTTAGAGAATGACTTAAAGCAGACAAAGAAAACCTATGGTGCTGCTTTTACCAAACTTATCAAAAAGGCCAAGACTTTGGATAAAACTATCAAGTCCAGCAAAGCTAGAACAAGAGCACAATTTTTTTATCTGATAATGAGGCAGAGGATTATTTCAATCAGGGGAGGAAAGTTGCTGAAATTGATAAAGACCCTGACATTTCCTTGGTATAATAGATGATTCATCATGATGCATAGACTTAGGGGAGGCAAGAGTATGATTTGGAACCTAATTTTGAGTTTACTGCTCCTGAAGAGGTTTATACTGCTAAGCCAGATATTAGTACTGCTAATGTACCAGTTAGTACTGTTGGTGCAGAAGTTAGTACTGCTGCTAAAAGTTTAATATACATCAAAAGAAGTGCAACAAAGAGAAAAGACAAGGGTAAAGCTATAGTGGAGGAATCTAAGCCTATATAGACCAAGACTAAAATACAGCAAGAACAAGAACGGCTTGGATTTGAAGAAGCTCAAAGATTACAAGAACAATTTGATGAAGAAGAAAGGTAAAGGCTTGCCAGTGTTCATAAAGAAGCAAGTACTTTCAAACCTAAAGAATAGGATAACATGCAAGCTCAAATTGAAGCTGATGAAGAGCTAGGTCACAGGTTACAAGCACAAGAAAGAGAAGGGTACTCTGAAGCTGCAAAGCAAAATTGCTTGTAGAGCTTATAAATGAAAGAAAGAGACAATTTACCCAACAAAGAGCTCAACAAAGGAGGAACAAACCTCTCACATAGGCTCAACAAAGGTCTTATATGTGTAACTATATCAAGCATATGGGAAGTTATACACTACAGCAGTTGAGAGGATACACTTTTGATGAAATCAAAGTTCTATTTGAAGCAACAATGAAGAGGGTAAATACTTTTACTCCAATGGAGAGTGATGATACAGTTCCTAAAGTTGTAGCTGGAAGTTCAAAGAGAAGTGCAGAAGAAGAACTTGGTGAAGAAAGTTCAAAGAGACAAAAGATAGAAGAAGGATCAGAACTAGCTAAAGAATCAAAAGGTAAAGAATCAGATGAATTGTCTCAAGAATAACTAAAATAGTTAATAATCATAGTTCCAGAATAACGGATGAATGTTGAAGCCCTACAAGCCAAATACCTAATCATTGACTAGGAGGTTTACACTGAAGATTCAAGAATCTACTAGAAAATCATCAGAGTGGTGATCATATAAAGGTATATCAATTCTTTGAAGATATGCTAAAGAATTTTGACAGAGATGATCTAGTGAAACTTTAGGATTTAGTTAGAGAAAGATTTAGTTCAACAGAACCAACTGATTTGGAGGTAAATCATAAGTTTAGGGGAGGATTGTTGAGAATTAAAAGTCTTTACACTTAGTACTGCCAAGAGTAAAAGTTTGTACTGCTCATATTATAACTACGAGTACTAACTGATTAGTACTGCTAGTGTAAACGTTAGTATTGCCAGTACTAACTAAATACTGCTGAAGAGAACTTAATACTGCTAAAGACTTAAGACTGCCAGAAGAAGATAATGAGTGCATGAAGATAAAGACGTGTGAAGAGATATGTATGGACTTATTCAAAGTGTATATCTTATAAAGTTAGAAAGATATGTATATGATTAGAATTATATAAGATCTTGAGTATCTTCAAAGAATTATAGTTATCTTGTAAAGGACTCCTTGGTGTATAAAAGGAGATCATAGGTTATGGTTAGAAGATATAATTCATAGAGTTGCATGCATAGCTTCAATGTTGTAAACCCTAGTACTAGATAAAGTACTCGTATTATTCATCATATTAATATTAAAGCTTTTTGGTTATATCATTGTTCATTCAAGTTACTGTTTCATTGATATTTTTTCTAAGTATTAAAGAGTAGATTCCACATACTCTTTAGTATTCACAAAGTTTCTACCATTGTTGTTTTAGATTTATTCAAAGTAACATAATCTTTACAAGCTAAAGAATAGATCTTGAGTTGGGAACAATAATATACGAGTGTTTGAGTGAATTATACTTTTCCTTATTCGTGAGGTGCTTAGTCATGTTATTGCAGTTTGAGAATCATTGGGTATTGTCAAACATCTTTGTTTTCGCATATTAAAAATTCAAAAATATTTTTCTTAACTATGTTATTTCGTAAAGCTTATTTCTTTCCTTATTTTGCTTAAGGACAAGAAAACCCTTAAGTGTGGGGGGGGGGGGGGTGTTTGCATCTTTTGCGCTTATTTATTAGAAAAATCAAAAATATTTTCGATAATTTCACACCCAATAAAAAATTAAAAAAAGATAAAAAAATATATCAAAATTTAAAAATATATAAATAAAAATTTCCATGTCTTGTCATGTAGGAATTTTTATCTGATTTTTTTAAATTTGCTTGAGGGCAAGCAAAGTTTTAAGTATGGAGGATTTGATAACACTCAAATTATACATATTTCTATATGCGTTATCTGTGATTTTATGTATATTTATTGATTAATTATATGAACTTTCGGTACTTAATTGAGTATATTTGCTATTGTAGGTTCATGGTACATGTCGTGGAAGAAAACGGAAGAATACACGAAGATTTGAAGCTTAAACGAAGAAGTATACTCAAACTCAGAGCTTCCTGACACATGTTCACTGTTTTGGTCATAACTCAGTCATACGAACTCTGTTTGACGTAATTCTAGCAGTCACGAGAAGATTATTCAATTATCTACAACCTTGAAGAAGGCCAAGTGCTAAAATTGCCCAAAGTGCGGCGGTTTTACCTAAAGTGCGGAGCACTTTTAAGGCGGTGGAAAGAATTAAAGGCATTAAATGAAGACAACATTAACGCCCGAAGTGCGACGCACAATGTATTTTATGCGGCGGTTTTGGCCCCCGAACAGCCTATAAATACCCTCATTTGGCTTTCCCATTTCATATATCTCTCACACAATCATATATCTTACACACACACTCATTGGAGACTTTGGAGACGAGGAAGGAGTGGTGAGGATCTTTGGATCCAATGATCTAAACACCCCTTTGATCCATGGTGAGGATCTAGACCACATACCATCCATTTCTAGAATCTAAACACTTCTCACTTTGATTCTTAGAGGATTCACACCAAATTTTGTTAAGATCATCACCATAAACCTTGTTACCAAACACTCTATTTGGTGATATGTTGCAGATTTCCAGAAGTTACTTGGTATATTTTAGGTTATCTCAGTAGCATTTGGTTGTTGGTTGATCATGGAACTATTAGTTTTGGGTTGATGGTTGTTGTAGTCGAAATATTGGTAATGGTACTTTGTTCTCGTATGTGAAACATGGAATAATCTTTGGATGATTTTGCTATAACTTATGAATATACATGTTTATGAATTTGATGTTATCTTTGCTTGGATCATTGTTTATCTTTTGGTATATTAATGCAATTGGAATAGGCCGAAAGGATTAATTGTCTTAATGTATTTTGAATCGTGTTGGCCATACAAATCAATATCATACTTGTGAAAATTGTGTGGTAAATTGATAAACAACCCAAGTAGAATGATGTTTAAGACCCTTCCTTATGTTGACCGACTGGGTTGGGAGGAATTCATATGTATGCATATTTGATATAAACCAATCTTAATGCACTTGATATGCTTAGAATCATAAGACGAAATATTTTCTTTGCATATTCGGTAGATAAGCTTGTTAATATGATTACCCATCATATATTACTTGCATGATTTATTTATATAAAATATTGCTCTATCTATATCTATTATGTTATGTGGATCATGCCTTGTTCTATGCTTGCTTTATACATACGTTTTGGCTATTTGATCCATGACAATCATTTAGCTTTGTTACTTGATAAATAATCTATGAATTGCTACAAATCTCGTAGAACGACCTGGACTTACCTAATACTATATTACACTTGAATAGGGTATACTTTCCTGAATGTTGTGTTTTTAGTCAAAATCGCTATTTCTAGTATTATAAATTTAAAGCTTGTAAAAGCACACATTAGGACTTCTATTCTAACTAATGGAATGTCCCTGGGTAGATCCCTCCGGTTCTGGCTGGATCATGGGAACAGATACCTAACCTTAACCACCTTATAACTCCATAAAATTAATTACATGGTCGGTCTATGGGTATTGTCCTCAATGCCTTAAAACCATAATAGAAAAACTCAATCAAAGTACTTGTGATAAGTATATCAAAACATTTTATACCTTGATAGTTTTTACTTTTCAGAAATACTCCCCCTCAACACATGCATTGATAACCGAAATTATTTAGCATGGAGTGGGAGGAGAACGTACTAGAGTCTTTACAGATCACTTATTACAAGTTGCATATTTTAATCACATTTTCTCCTCTTATCAAAAATGTCAAATCTCTTGATATTTTGGATATTAATTGATTCAAATATGTTAACAAAACTATTTGGGGAGAAAAATGTTCTGATTATTATCAAGCCTTATTTGGAACATATTAATGCTTCCCCTTAATTTATGAGGGTATTATATATAGTGTTGAGTACGTTAATTTGAATGATTTTGAATTTATTGAAAAATTTAAGAAAATTCGTACTCAACAACTATGTATACATGCCTATTTTTATAAGTCTATACTACATATTCACATTATTCACAAGATAAGATTTGAGATTGGACCTGACGATCATTTAGTACGTGTCATCAGTCTGTAGTCTATCTCGAGTTCCCTAGCACCAAACAATCATTCCAGATTCCTAATGATCCGCCTTCAAGTATTTGTTTATCAATCAAATCTACCATATGACCCAACCTTCATTTATCCACAGCTGACCATTTTCTCCGTGGCATGTCATCATTGTATCCGAGTTAAAAATTAAACAACTTGTGGTGAAGTTCATCACAAACAATCTTGAGTGTCCCGTCCAAGAACTTGTACAACTTATCAACCTGCATCACTCTTTTTTGTTTGTTCAAGCCATCATAGATTACCCCTGGTGGGTAAAATGATGGAGTGTAGATTTCTTTAAATTCGATTCAAGGAAAGGTCTTCTGAGGTTTGGTGATATTAAGTTTCTTTTGGTGACTCTCTACACCAAGCTAAAGATCCTCAACTCGTCTTTTGATGATAAGACTTATTGTGAACATACGAAAGGCCACAACAAAGTCAACACTATCACTATCGTCGAGTTGGAATAACTTGTGTTAAACAGCAAGAAGAAGCATGTCTTCAATGTTATTTAAGTGTAGATCAACAAAGTCAACTTCTTTAAACTTGTATAGCTGGCGATGAGCTCTTCTCACCACAATCTCTTCCAAGTGACAATAACCAGGAAGTTTCTTGACTTTAACACCGACCACACTGAGAATCTTTTGAGTAGAGTAGACTTTGTGCTTGGAGAATTTATTTATCTGAGATCTATACCAAAGCTGACGCTTGTCACCTCAGTGCTTGATCCCTTTTTCCGCATCTTTATCATACCCCACTTTGGTAGCACTCCAAAACATAGGGACCCTGTCTTCAATTCCCACTATCTCATATAGTGCTGCTTTTGTCTTTGTGATAGATGTAGTGTACTTCTTTACTGGATCTGATGATTTTAGAAATTCAAGATCTTTGTTGAAGAAGTATTCAGCAGTAACGGTTAGACAAACCAGACGACCTTTCAAGGGAAGAGGTTTGGTCAAGTCAAAGGGACAATGATCTCCTTATGGATTTCTCCTATCAAGTTTTTCTGTCAATGCTTTGAAGCACTCTTCCATATTGTACTCAAGTTTAATGCTACTTTTGCATGTGCCTTTCAACAACTCGAAGACTGGTCTTATTAAGTGTGCTTGAGTAAGATTGTCAATCTTGAGTCGATTCATAGCATACTTGGAGAAGTAAATTAGTGTAACCATATGTTCATCAAATATGAGCAGATCCTTTACAGCAGACACCATATTGTTGAAATAAGGTTGTTCAGATTGATCATCTACAACTTGACGCTTGTTCCATTCTGGATCAGGAGTAGGAGGCCTTGGAGGTTGTTTAAACCAATCGTACTTTGGAGCTTTGTCCTTAGTTTAAGTTGTGTCATCTGGTGGTTGATCAACATCATTAACCACATCATCAATGGTTTGTTCAACATCATATGAGGCCATCTCAAAAGCTAGTTCTTCAACTGGTTCTTTTGCAGTCATAGATTTGCCAGACTTAGAAGTTTTCGTAGGAGATTTACCTTTAGATGATTCTTTGGTGGTAGATAATTTCTTTGATGACTCAGACTCTTTGGTTCTACTTCTCTTGGTTTTCTTACCCTGGTTTGGTCCAGCTGAAGGGTCTTTGTCATCACGATCTCTTTTTTTGGGAATTTTCTCTATATCCGCCTGACCACGTGCAATAACATCATCAAGACACAATGAATTAATTAAAGTATCATATAAAGCTTGATGCTTATCATGTGTCAAATAGGAGCGGCTTTTGTCCATCTTTTCAAAGAGAATATTCTTTAGTTCATACTCAGATAATGACTCTGCTGCCTTGAGAGAAGATTGAGCATGAGAGGAAGATTGAGCTAATGTTGTTGGAGTCTTTTCAAGTGCTTTGTTTATAGTGCTTTGAATCACCGGAGTAGCGAATTTAGATACTGCTTTGGTAGAAACTTTGGCAATATATTCTTGACCTCATGAATAATGTTTGCTTACACTGACTCTTTAATCACATCCTTGTAATTAACGGATGACATCAAATAACGTCTATTTTATAGCATCATTGATCCCATGTAATAAACCCATTTGTATAATTATTTTAAAGAATTGTTACTTAATCGTTCATATTTGAGAATTGCAGTAATTATGTAGTACTTGGTGAAGATTAACTAAAAGGCACACATTCTGGAGATAAACAATGATATTTTGAATATTACTGTTTTGACATCCAATACGCCGTATCCATCAAGGGAGATATGGCGTATTTGTGCCTGCACTCACCAAAGACCACGAAGGAAACAAGACCAATACGCCGTATCCAGGAAAGGCAATATGCCGTATTCAAGCTATATAGGAATAAAATATTCTAGAAGATATCAAACGTGGCCCCTACTGCAAGAAACCCCTAATACGCTGTATCTAAGACATTGGATACGCCATATCAATACCGACTTCAGACCTTATAAATAGAAAACTCAAAAACAAGTTTTGAGTGTGATAAATCATATTCTCAATACCTAAACAACAAAAGCCGATTTTTAGAAGAGAAAAAGAGCAGAAGAAGTCGAGCAACGCGATTAATTCCATAGGAGACAATGTGTAATTTCTTATACTTTTGTAATCATTCAGTTTTTGGTATCATTCTTTAACTCGGTTAGTTTACCTTGGCTAAATCATTACTTTTGTATTAATTATGACGTTTGAAGGCTAATACCTTCTGGTATTAGCCATTGTTATAAAGATCTTAATATTTGGTTTGTTTATCTTGATTTCTTAATTTATCATTGAATTGCTTGTTAATGTTTATCAATTAATACGTGTCTACGTGCTTAAGTATGCGACCTATCATTCAACTGGGTCTAGTCTACATATTTAATGTGCTGCAACTTCGGTGTTGTTTAGGCGTAGGCTAAGAGTCTGGGATAGCTCTCCATATTTCAATTTATATATCTAGAACCATAGGATCACAAATATTGACCTATCCTTGCCTTTAGTTTAGTGAGCTTAGTTGAGCCATAAGGTGACCTTGGTATTAACGAGTACATTCTTATTCTATTGCTAAGGACTCAGACAATGGACTACTAGTATATAAAGAGCCATTAAGCAGTAAGTGGGTAAAGTCTCTATGAGCTAAGGTTTAACAACATACTTCTACGTGTCTAGGTCTTAGGAAGAAGTAACGCCTAAGTCTTAAGAATGATATGCCACTTCAAGATAAGTAATCATTACACTAATAAACAAACCAACATTCTGATTGGATTAATAATGGTTATTACAGTTTTTTTATATTTTGCTAGACCGCTCTTTTATCTTCTATTAATTTACTTGCGTGTGTTTTAGTGTCTTGAATTGGTTTTAGTCACTACCAAACCATGCCAGTCTCTCAAACTAAAAACCCTTTTATCTATTATATTTAGGATTAATATAGGTTTAGCACATGTTTAGCGTAGATTAGACTAACTTAGATTAGAAAAACCAAAGTATTAATAAATTAAAAGTGTTCCTCGCTCTCAGTGATCGACACCCTACTTACCATGAAACTCCTACTGATCGGGTACACTACCCGTTAAAGTGTTATTTTTGGTTAAGTCGGCAAAATATAAATTAAAAACTTGAATCATGATTTAACACCACACAACGACACCATCAAGTTTTTGGCGCCGTTGCCGAGGAGTGAGAATTAATCTTGATTTTTATTTGATATTTTTGTTTTTTTATTAGATTAGATCTAACCCTTAGGATTATTGTAATTTAGATTAGTGTATAATTATGTATAATCTGTATATTTGCTTATATATTTGTGTGTTTAAATTGTTTGCGTTATTTAATTGTTTTCATAATACACTGTTCTGGTCGATAAACCAATACGGCATATCCACTTCCACTGGATACGGCATATCTAACTTTCTATACAGCGTATTCATTCAAAAGGATTAATACGGCGTATTCACTTCAATTGAATACGGCGTATCGATCATCTGATACAAAAGCTGAATTTTCGTGTTTGATTTCGTGCTTAATTTTTTTATTCTTTCTTTAGAACAAATCCTACTGATATTTTTACCTTGGTGATAGGTCATACATATTAGAGTTAGTTGATTGAAAAAGAGATGGCAGACAAAGAAGCAAAATCAATAACGAGAAAAATAGTGGCTAATGACCAAGCAGATTACTATTCAGGGATTACAAGCATTACGGTTAATGGAAAGAACGCTTATGAGCTGAAAGGAAAAATCCTTGATGATTTGCATAAAAATGCGGTCGAGCATATCGAATATTTTCTAAAAATTGTTGACCTAATTGATTTACCCAATGTAAATCAAGATAAACTCAGAGTTGTTGTTTTTCCAATCTAATTGGCTGGAGATGCATCGAGATGGTTTGATGGAATTAAAGGATCGATTACTAGTTGGGTCAATTTGACTGCTAAATTTTTTAAAAAATATTACCCGCCTTCTTGCACTGGAAAAGTTCACACCTCAATAATTAAGTGGGACCCTACTAATCCCAAGTTCAAAAACTGGTTGGCCTTAAAGTTTTTATACTACAAAATTATGGATATATTCACTAAAGGAGCTTTGTGGGACTACTGGAAGTTGAGGAGTGACGAAATTGAGTCAACAAATAAAGAAGATTCTGATCTTGAGGAAACTAATCATGATGATGAACAAGAAATTGGTGAAATTTTTAGGATTGAAACAAACTTGTTAAATTATGAAACACCGCTGTGCGAAAAATTCAAAGAGTTCAATTACCTACTCAAGATAGATCCTGATCTCCTTACTAAAGACATTGAGGGATTCAAGACTTATGACGAATACAAGGATGATTGGATTTATGAATGGAACGAGAACGTGCCATGGGTACACGAAAAACCATAGACTGACACTAGAGTATGGACTGAACCGGCTCTAGTTGTGCATTATTGTAAACCATTTAATTATAAAAGTGGATATTCGGAGTGGCGTACTTGTAGCTGGAAAGAAGATGGATATTATAATGGAGGAAACTTACCAGGAGCTTACATTATAGGAAACATGCTCCGTTACCAAGATTTAGAATGGTACGATGCTTTGATGGATAGCGAGCTGAAAGATGAAGCTTTAAGAAATAAGGCTATCATGGAAGGATTAATCGATGAAGATGATGAATCAAGTAATAATGGTTGGAGAAGATAGGACGGCTATGAGATTGCCGACTATGAATATGGACATAAAAATAAGGAAAGATGTAAACTGTTTGATGATAATGAGTTACCGGTTTGCCAAACAAGAAGATTTAAGATAATCAAGTATTTGTTTAGAGATGACGAAGAGTATGTTGCTGTTAAAGAAGATAAATATGATGATTTGACGAGTACAAGTAATGATGCATGCCGAGCATACCAAGAAATCTTTTTCATGATGGACGAAGGATGGATGGTAACCAGAAACGAGTAGAGAAAAATAAGGAAGGAAAAAGTCTAACTTAAAGACTTCGTTGTAAACAAAAGTGCTTCCCGGGAGAAAACCCGGATTGTTATTTATTTTTATCGAGTCTGTCTTCCCAAACATCAATACGGCGTATCCGCTCCATACCATACGGCATATTGAATGTCTGGACGTTATCAGTCCTTTATTTTTATGCACTTTAAAAATATTATTGTCAGTTCTATCAATACGGCGTATTCATGAACATGATACGGCGTATTCAATAGACTAACTCGTATTCAGTATTTAGTTTAGTTTAAATTAACCGTAGGTACCAAGATAGGAATGCATTGTTTTTCCTATAATTTATACAAGACCTCGCAGAAAAGAAATCAAAAATGTTGGAGTAACTTGTTTAAATAGGTAAATTTTTAGGATTACACCCAAAAAGCCTATACATGTTGTTTTATTAACTAACTACACTGGTTAGTTAACCCTCGTATAAACCATTTGTTTACTCTCATCTTAAGAGTACGATACCCCTAGAAAAACCCGTAGAGTCAATCCTTTAGGAATTACACCAACTATCTATTTTGTTACACCTTTACACCTTAGCCTATCCTATTAGATTTTGTCCATCTATCAGTTGCTAGTTGCTTAAAGTGTAAAGTATGTATTTCTCGAGTCTTATGTCAATTTTCTATCTTTGGTACGGTTGGGAAGAAATTTTCACATTGCTAATAGGAATGTATAAAGTAGTCAAAACTCATATATTTTTAGTACCAACGCAATTATTGATACGTCCAAAGAACGAAGAATTACCAAAGGAATTATCCAGAGTTATTATAATCGTGAAGATGGTAAAATTACACCGAGTTTTGTAGTATAGTATAGTGTAAATCAAAAAAATGAGAAAAAATCGCAACAAAAAAGAGAAAGAAAGTCTGGAGATAATCAAAAGAGCTTAAACCAAAGGAATTATATGAAGGATCAATTATTCGTTGATACGTCTTAAAAATCAACGATGTAGAGTATTGTATAAAGTGGTAGATATCAACACTTGTCTTGTAAAAGTTTGTAAAGTATGGGATGATTGGGAAGTTGAAGGTTACGGGAACACCAACTAAGGTTGTTGTTTTTGATCAATGATCAAGAAGTTTGTATATAGTTGTGTCTTTATCATGGTAACGGTAGCGAAAAAGTGTCTAGCAACTTATATCTTGGACCTAGTCTATTTGTTTCGTAATTTTTATTTAACAACAATTTAATTCCCTTTCCTAATCATTAACCATGGGTTTTAAGCGAATGAGGATGTGATCGAGCATGCATGTCTATTCCGTTGTTACGACCATGCATGCATGTCTCAGCTGCCTTATTGGTTTATTACTATTAGGCAAAGTTAGAAGATCCCTACCCTATATCATTCTTCATCCTAACCCTTGGTTAAACTCGAATGAGGATGTGATCGAACACACATGTCTATTCCGTCGTTACGGCCATGTATGTGTGCTTCAGCTGCCTTGTTGGTGTGGTACTTTTGGTGAAAGATTGTAGAATGATCAACCCTAAGCCTTATAATAAAAACCTATTTTACCTTTATAAACTTGTTACTCTTTAGCTCTAGTGGTGGAGATGTGTATCCTTGCCAAGCCTATGATAGAATACTCGTTACGACTGAGCAATTGAGCGAATTAGTTATATGTTACAACATAGATTGGTTGAGTGATTTAAGTGTTTTCATCTTCCTATTTCATGAGTTATTTGGTTGTGTACTTGTAATAAATCAAATAAATGTTTAAACAGAAAAATCCTTAGGGACACATTTTTATAAACATCTAAAGGCTACTTGAGGACAAGTAGGATTCAAGTGGGGGATATTTAATGACATCAAATAACGTCTATTTTATAGCATCATTTATCCCATGTAATTAACCCATTTTGTATCATTATTACAAAGAATTGTTACTTAATCGTTCATATTTAAGAATTGCAGTAATTATAGAGTACTTGCTAAAAATTGACTAAAAGGCATGCATTTTGGAGCTTAAACAAAGATATTTTGAAGATTACTATTCTAACATCCAATGGGCCGTATCCATCAAGGAAGATACGACGTATCTGTGCCTGCTCGCACCAAAGACTACGAAGGAAACAAGACCAATACGCCGTATCCAGGAAAGGCAATACGCCGCATTCAAGCTATATGGGAATTAAATATTCTGAAAGATATCAAACATGGTCCCCACACCAAGAAACCCCTAATACGCCATATCCAAGACAATGGATACGCCGTATCAATGCTGACTTCAGACCTTATAAATAGAAAACTCAAAAATGAATTTTGAGTGTGCTAAATTATATTCTCGATACCTAAACCACAAAAGTCAATTTTCAGAGGAGAAAAAGAGCAGAAGAGGTCGAGCAACACGATTAATTCCATAGGAGACAACGTGTAATTTCTTATACTCTTGTAATCGTTCAGTTTTTGGTATCATTCGTTAACTCGGTTAGTTTATCTTGGCTAAATCATTACTTTTGTATTAATTATGACGTTTGAAGGCTAATACCTTCGGGTATTAGCCATTGTTATGGCATCTTAATGTTTGGTTTGTTTATCTCGATTTCTTAATTTATTGTTAAATTGCTTGTTTATGTTTATCAATTTATATATGTTTACGTGCTTAAGTATGCGACCTATAATTCAACTGGGTCTAGTCCTACATATCAAATGCATTGCAACTTCGGTGTTGTTTGGGTGTAGGCTAAGAATCTGAGATAACTCTCCATATTGCAATTTATATATCTAGAATCATAAGATCACAAATTTTGACCTATCCTTGCCTTTAGTTTAGTGAGCTTAGTTGAGCCATAAGGTGACCTTGGTATAATTCCATTGGTAAGGACTCGGACAGTGGACTACTAGTATATAAAGAACCATTAAACAGTAACTGGGTACAGTCTCTATGAGCTAGGGTTTAACAAGATCACCATTACCCTAATCCCTAAGATAGATTATAATTAGCAAATAAGGATGCTTTATGCGGATGCATTTCATATGTGACAGAATTCTATGTGTCTAGGTCTTAGGAAGAAGTAACGCCTAAGTCATAAGAATGATATGCCGCTTTGAGATAAGTAATCATTGCAATAATAAACAAACCAACGTTCTGATTGGATTAATAATGGTTAATATAATTTTCTTATATTTGGCTAGACCGCTCTTTTATCTTCTATTAATTTACTTGTGTGTGTTTTAGTTTCTTGAATTAGTTTTAGTCACCACCAAACCATGCCAGTCTCTCAGACTAAAAACCCCCCTATCCATTAGATTTAGGATTAACATAGGTTTAGCATAGGTTTAGCGTAGATTAGACTAACGTAGATTAGAAAAAGCAAAGTATTAATAAATTGTAAGTGTTCCTCGCTCTTAGTGATCGACACCCTACTTACCATAAAACTCCTACCAACCGGGTACACAGCCTGTTAAAGTATTGTTTTTGGTTAAGTTGGCAAAATATAAATTAGAAACTTGAATCATAATTTAACACCATACAACGACACAATCATTAAATTGCTGAGGATATTGTTGTATAAGTTTTATAGTATGTTTCTGAAGCACCTTTTGAAGTGCATCTCCTAGACTGGATCCAAGATATGCATTTACAACTAAAGGTATTTTAGATCTTAGTGAAGAAAGGAGTGTAGTAGTATGGTCAACATATTTGAGCTCTTGAACATCTTTCTCCAGCACATATACTCTTTGATTGATAGCAGGGAGTGGATCTAGAATTGTTGTAACAACATGAGCTAGGGTGGTGATTGGTGGAGCATCGATGGTTATTAGTGGTGTCAGGATTGGTGTTGTTGTTTGTTGAAGTACATGTAAGATAGTGGAAACAGGGTGAGGAGGTGTAGGAGTTGTTGCTGATAATACGGTAGGAATTTCTAGTATAGGTGAGAGAACTATGGGCTTAGAAATTACCAAAACAGGTACATTAAGGATTGATGGAGACTGGATCTGTGATATCTCTTGTTAGATTTAAACGTCCAATAGAGAGTTGATTTTAGCATTTGTAGAATCCTTAAAAGTTCAAACTGTAGATTTATCAGAAGAATGGTTAAGAAATTGATTACTGAAACCTGAAGATACAGATACGCTAGAGCTTGATGGAGGAAGTTCATCTTTCTTGATATCATCCTTTACTTCTTCTGTCTTTTCAGCATCTGCCTTTGTCGTATCAGTAATTTCTTTATCACCGTTCCTAGTGTCAGCATCTTCTGCATTAGTCATCTCTTCATCCTCATCGTCATTCACTTGTTCATCACTATGTGCGAACTCATCATCAGTTTCTTCATCATCGTATTGTACATGTTCTTTACTATGCACAAATTCATCATCAGTTTCTTCATCATTTGTCTTTTCAAGATTGATACTTTTGTCATCATCGTCATCATTCTTCTCTTCCTCTTTATCAGTGTCCCCCCATTTAATATTTTCATCATCATCATCTTCCTTTATGTATTTACTCTCCTCTTTTGATCCCCAATCAAGTGTGACATCGGCTTTGGCTATAGAAGTATCTTTTTTTTTATCGAGAACCCCCTAGTTTAGTACTAGTTCCTTCACTTGAGGTTGTAGGAGTGACTATTGACTTATAGGGAACCCCTAGTTTAGTACCAGTTCCTTCACTTGAGCCTCCAGCATGTGCCTAACTTTTAATTGATTTTCTGCTGGCTTTGAGTGCTTGCATTATGTCTATAGCAAGTTGCTCTTTAGGAGTTAGAGTATCAACACCCTTTAGCTTCTGCGACGGATCAGGTGATGTCTTCTTTGACACATCAGAAGTATCTCTGAATAGAATACCCAATGGTCTTCTTCTAGCAGGCTCTGGGTCAGATTCAGTCAAAATCCTTCATGAATAGCATAGACTTGCCTTGTTGCTTCCTTTTCTACAGCCTCAGTTAAGCTCATAGATTTTCCTAATTCCAAAGCGACGTCTAGTTTAGGAATGATATTGTCATATGTAGAAATTGAGACTTTCTTCTTAATCACTCTTCTATAGCCCATTCTTTTTATAGCAGGTTTAGCATCAGATTCTTCATCACTTGCAGGCTTTGGAGAGACTGATGCCTTCTTGCCTTGTGATCCTTTACCTCTGGTTTTATTCAAAGGAATCAGGACAGTGGAATATTTAATGAACATCTGATATGCCTTATATTGCTTGATAACATCAGTAAGCATTGCATCTGGAATCGCACATCTATATTCTTGAATGTCTTCTCTAATTCTGACAAACTTTATTCGGCTCAGAACAACATCATCATTGATTGTATGAAGACTATAGAGAAGTTCTTTAGGAATAGATGAGTGAATCGATAGGAAATGGTTGATAATGACTTTAGTGAATTAGGGATAAGGCATGATTTCACGTCTGCTTTTCTTCAACTGCCTATTTTCAATCTGATATGAAAAGTCTTCCCAAATCAATTCAGCATAGTCAACGTACTTATTGTGGAACATGCCCCATATTATTGAAACTCTAGATTAAGGTAGTCTGTTGTCACACCCTGCCAAGACGGATACACGAGGCGTAACATCATGGATATCATCACAATATAATGGTGTCAACAATAGAGAATCACTACATGCAAAACTAAATATATAAGACACGATGTGTCATGACAATACCGAAAACAAAAGAAAGGCATCTTGTATTAATGAAAAAGGGGTCTCATCAATACAAAGACAATGAATCACAACCCTACTAAACCTAGCAACATTCAAGAATTCATGCAAACAAAATACGAAACGAAATCAAATGAGAACTTCTAATGCAGCCTAATGGTCTCTCTAGCCACTTTTATTAACTTCAATATCTTCATAATGCTCACCTAAAACTGATGCTTAAAATGTCAACACAATGGTTGGTGAGAGTCATAGGTTTTATGAAACCAATACAAGATTTAAATAAGTTACTGTGATTATAAAAATAAAACTTGGCAGGACAATTAAGCTGACTATTATACATGCTAGCATTCATGAAACTAAGAATCACAATTTAGATGAAACGTGTCCCCCGATCTAATGAAACAAAAACCGTCATGGAGAGGAACAAAATCCCCAATTCCAGACTCTTGGTACCGTTTCACACACAGGTTCATACCTACACAAGGTAGATGAAAACTCTTGCCCACAAAGTAGGCGAAGAACAATGCAACAACATACACATGCAGCACATAACATATAATAGCAACTTAAAAGTCCATGAGTAACTTGAACCACATAATTACAGCAATCAAAACATATTTTGCATCCATCCTAAGAAAACATAGTAAAAATAGGACTATGAAACTCACCTGATGCTCAGCTACTTGACAAAATCTTGTACACAATAAGGATAAGTTACACTCGGTTAGGCTAATACCCAAGAAATTGTAACAATCATATGATGGATTTCTAAACCTCATACTAAGTTTATAATCGTTTAAATACATCTCCCAAATCATTTTCATACCCTATATGACTTTATTCATTAACTTCACTTTTATAGTTTCTGGCTGAATTTTGTAATCACTTTATGACTATAAATAAAATACTAAAACACCTAATTGATGGTTCTCCTTACATTCCCTAGCTCCCCAATGAGTTGTGAGCTACTGTGATTTTTTAGAAAAAATAATACTAAGTGGAACTGTTTTATAAAAGTTCATCATTACAAAGTACTCAGATTCGGATCTGAATGCACACCAAAAAGTTTGACGTCCTTAAAAATACTTAGAAAATGTTTTATTTTTAGCCCTTCGAACTGGAGTTAATAGACACCTAAAATATGGCTGAATTTAAGTATGGGTTTTACTCCCCCAAATCAGACCAAATCTGACCCGCATTTACTGTTTTGACAACTTTTCTTGTGAAAACTATTTGACTAACTTCCTAACATCAAAACCTTTCGGGGCCGGACTTTTTGGAAACTAGACTCTTTGTAGAAAATTTTAGGCTTAAGAAAATTAATAAAAACTATCTGTATGACCAAGTTATGACACTTACAAGATGACCTTTCAAAACTGCCAGCTTTTAATTCCGAATTTACAAACCCAAAAACCCTAATTACACATGCTTAACACCACTAATCATCTCAAAAATGATTTTTAAAGATCAAAATCCTAATTTTAGGAATCTTATATAAACCCTCATCCATCATCAAAATTGTTACATAAGTTTTTAAAGAGAATTAAAATAGAAGAGATTAAGAAACATACCTAAACCTTGATTCTTGAAACCTTAAATCACCAATTGATCTTGAATAAAAAAATTCTTTTTTTTCTTGGTTCGATCGAATTTATAAAAAAATAGGGGTGAGGGGTTTGTATTTATAATGAAGGAAAAGAGATTTGGATAATTACCTTAATTATATTTATTTTTTATTTATTTTTTGTATATAAATTTCGAAATTTACATATATGTTATTTATATATTTTTTTTAATTATTATTACTCCCTCCGTCCCAAAATTATTGTCCCCCGACAAAAA
>BQNB010062990.1:0-35865 GCA_026074375.1 Tanacetum coccineum
GAATATTATGAGAAGGTTGGCATCTCTCATGAAACATCTGTTGCTCGCTCTCCACAATGTTGATTTATGCAAAAGCTCCATTATTCTTATGGGCAGAAGCAGTTGCTACCGCATGTTATACCCAAAATCGTTCCATCATACGTATTCGTCACGGCAAAACACCATATGAGCTTTTACATGACAAACTTCCTGATTTATCATTTTTCCATGTATTTGGTGCACTCTGCTATTCGACAAATGATAGTGAGAACTTGGGTAAGTTACAACCGAAAGCTGATATTGGTATTTTCATTGGCTATGCACCCACAAAGAAAGCATTTCGAATTTATAACCGACGTACCAGATGAATCATCGAAACAATTCATGTATATTTTGATGAGCTGATAGCGATGGCTTCTGAACATAGCAGTCCAGGACCCGCACTTCATGAAATGACTCCTGCAACAATTAGTTCTGGACTCGTGCCAAACCCTCCTCCTTCAACACTGTTTGTACCACCTTTAAGAAATTATTAGGATCTTTTGTTTCAACCACTGTTTGATGAATTACTCAACCCTCTATCAAGTGTTGATCGCCCAGCCCCTGAAGTCATTGCTCTAATTTCTGAAGTAGTAGCTCCAGAACCCACTGCATCAACCGGTTCACCTTCCTCAACAACTGTTGACCAAGATGCACCATCACCTAGTAACTTACAAACAACACCCGAAACTCAATCTTTTGTCATTCCTAACGATGTTGAAGAAGACAATCATGACTTAGATGTTGCACACATGAATAACGATCCGTTATTTGGTATTCTAATTCCAAAAAACGATTCTGAAGCATCTTCCTCTTCGGATGTTATTCCCACTATTATGCACACTATTGTACCTAACTCAGAACACGTTACCAAATAGACCAAGGATCATCCTTTAGACAACATCATCGGTGATTCCGAAAGACCTGTTTTCACAAGACTCCAACTTCATGAACAAGCCTTATTTTGTTACTATGATGCCTTTCTCACAACAGTTGAACCAAAGAACTATAAAGACGCATTAACTCAAGCATGTTGGACTGAAGCAATACAAGAGGAGCTTAATGAATTTAAACATCTTAAAGTCTGGGAACTCATTCCTCGTCCAGATAAAGTGATGGTTATTACTTTAAAATGGATCTACAAGGTGAAACTTGATGAATTAAGAGGAATTCTAAAGAACAAGGCTCATTTTGTTGCTCGTGGTTACTGTCAAGAAGAGGGAATTGATTTTGAGGAATACTTTGCTCCAGTGGCTAGACTTGATGCTATTCGAATTTTTCTCGCATTTGTTGGTCACATGAATATGATCGTCTACCAGATGGATGTTAAGACGGCATTTTTGAATGACATTCAGCGCGAAGAAGTTTATGTTAGCCAACCGGACTTGTTTGTGGATCAAGATAATCCGAATCATGTATACAAGCTTAAGAAGGCTCTCTATGGGTTGAAACAAGCTCATCACGCGTGGTACGATCTATTGTCGAAGTTTCTACTCTCTCAAGAATTCTCTAAAGGAACCGTGGATCCCACATTGTTCATCAGAAGACAAGGCAAAGATATTCTCCTAGTACAAATCTATGTTGATGATATAATCTTTGCGTCTACTACACCTGAATTATGTGACCAATTTTCAAAAATAATATGTTTAAAGT
The DNA here is from genome assembly GCA_026074375.1 of Tanacetum coccineum. Taxonomy (NCBI): domain Eukaryota; kingdom Viridiplantae; phylum Streptophyta; class Magnoliopsida; order Asterales; family Asteraceae; genus Tanacetum; species Tanacetum coccineum. Next base: position 1,672 of record BQNB010062990.1, read on the forward strand.
TTAAGATGTTGATGATGGGTAAAAAAAAATTTCTAAGACTACAAATTTCACAAAGTCCTAGAGGCATCTTTATAAACCAGTCTAAATATGCTCTAGGATCGTTGAAAATATATGGTATGGAATCTAGTGACCCCATGGATACTCCCATGGTGGAGAAATCCAAACTGGATGAAGATACACAAGGGAAAGCCTTTGACCCTACATACTATCGTGGAATGGTGGGCACCCTTATGTATCTCACAGTGAGTAGACCTACATTTGCTGTATGCATGTATGCCCGATATCAGGCAAAGCCTACCGAAAAGTACTTACATGCAATAAAAATAATCTTTAAATACCTAAAAGGAATCGTTTATAGGGGACTCTAACATCCAAAGGATTTTTCTATTGCTCTAACAGCTTATGCAGACGCTGATTATGCCGGTTGCCAAGATACTAGATGAAGTACATCTTGATGTATGCAATTATTGGGAGACAGACTTGTTAGCTGGTCATCAAAAAGGCAGAAAAGCGTTGCGATATCCAGTACGGAAGCTGCATATATAGCCTTATCAGGCTGTTGTGCTCAAGTCCTTTGGATGAGATCACAGCTTACCGACTATGGCCTTGGATTCAATAAAATTCCAATGTACTGTGATAACAAAAGCGCTATTGCCTTATGCTGTAACAATGTTCAACATTCTCGATCAAAACATATTAACATTATATTCCACTTCATAAAAGAACAAGTTGAAAACGGAGTAGTAGAGCTTTACTTTGTCAATACGGAGTATCAGCTAGCAGACATCTTCACTAAATCCCTTGGCAGAGAAATAATTGAATTTCTTATCAACATGCTGGGAATGCAAAGTTTTACGCCGGAGACCCTGAAACAATTGGCAGATGAATCTGAAGAATAGTGGTGGTAAAAGCCAAAAAGATTTTTCATTTTCTAATATCCTGTATATATTATGTATATATATTAAAAACCAAAAAAAACCAAAAAGATTTTTTATTTTCTAAAACCTTTATAAAAACAAAATACAAAAATATAAAAAAAGGTAATAATGGAATGTCTTCTGAAAATCAATAACATTTACGGTCTTAGAAATGTCATTTAATAATGATACGAGGCTGTAATTTCGAGCAGAAGTTTAAAAGTTTTCAAAAGATGCCAAATATGGCTTGCTATTATTTCAGATAGCAACCCGATCATCATCTTAAAGGCAAGTATTTCAAAAAGAAACTTGACCTTATAACGGGAATTTATTCTCGGGCATGGTCTAATTTATGACCATGCAAAGGCTTGTGTTTATTTTGCAACACAACCCGTGCTTTCTATATTCCATGAGTGTACAAGAGAAATCTTATTTTATTGGTGTTTGATTTTCAAAATAAAACATTAAGTTATCTAAAAATGCTTTTTCAAGGACATTCACCCCACGCACCCCACCACCAACCCACCCCCCTCCACACCCCCTCACCCCATCACACCAAAACACCACACCCCCCCAACACCACCCCCTCACAACCCCCACCACCCACTCCACCCCCAACAACAACCACCCACCGCAAGCCCATCCACGAGACGCAACAGCCAGCCACCCACCCACAACACCCCCCACCGGACCACCCAACTCTCCCACCACCCCCACCCCAATACCCCCACTCAACCACCCAGCGCCCCCCAACACCACAACCATCCCCGCCCCACCCCCGACAGCAACATCAACATCCACAAGTCACACCCCCACACCCTCAAATCCTACTAACATCCATCTCAAACCACCACAACCCACCCCCCAACTCATCCCCCCCCAAACGTCCACCTCCAACCAACCACCGAAACACCCCCATAAAAAAACACACCACATTATAGCCACCCATCCCCCTCACCACCACCCCCCCTCCCCACCCCCCCCCCACCCCCACCACACACAACCCCATAATCCCCCCAACCCCACCCCCTGGTCCCCCCTCCCCATACACCATACCTATACCACCAAAACACCCACCCACCCACACCACACCATACGCGACCCTCAAAACCCAACACTACCAATTCCTCCCCCACCAACCCAAAAAACCACATAGCCCCCCACTCCACCCGCGATCCCCACCTCACCAGAACCACCCCACTCACACACTCCCCCGTCACAAACACACAATGTCATCCCATCAACACCCACCACCACACCCCATACCACCACCCCCGACCCCCACCTCCACCCCCCACCCACCACAACCACCCACCCACCACAAACACATCCCCAAGCCTAACCAACCACCAAACCAAAACCCCCCCCCCCCCCCTACCTCCCACACACCACCACATTCCAACACCCCCAAACACCACCCACCCACACAACCGACACACCCACCACCAACCAACACAAACACCCCTACCCCTCCCCACTTCTCTACACCCCCCACCCACACCCCAATACCCCCCCAACAGTCACATCCATACAACTACCACCCCATCCCCCACAAACATCCAAACCACACACAAAACCAACAACCTCCAATCCGACAAAACCACACCCACCCCACATCCTCACCACCCCCCCCACCTACACACACCCCCCAAACAATCACCCCCCCACAACATATTCATGCATTCACGACGCAACACCTCCCCATCCAATCACACAATCCAAACCCCCCACACCCTAACCACCAACAAAACACCGCATACACTCGCTCAAACTATCCCACATTCACACTCCCGATCCATGACACATCACCCCCCCCCATCCCAAATCCCACCACCCAACATCAGCCCCCATTACCCTACCCTACCACACCATCCCTATATTCCCACACCCCAAATCCCCCTTTGACCCCCCCCACACCACCAACCAGACCAATCACCCCCACCCCACCACCCCCGAACACCCCCAGAACACTTACTCCCCCCCCCTACCCCCCAAACTCAACAAACACAGCCAACACCACCAACCACAACACCCAATTATCGCCACCTGACACGCCCCCCACCCACCCCCCCCCACCCACCACACCAACAAAAACCCATCCCGCCATCACCCCACATCCACACCACACACCACCCAACCCTCCACCCCCAACCATCAGACACATCACACACCAACCCCATACCCAAACCCCACACCCCGCACTCCAACCCAACCCAAATCAAACACTCAACGACCCCCTCCACACCCCCCCCAGAACCCAACACACTCCATAACAACCAATCAACACAACCCCACTCCCCGAACCTCACCCACCACCCACACCATCCACCAAACAACCTCACCATTACCCCCCCCCAACCCAACTCAACCACCACGCCCTCCCACAACCCCCCACACCCCACTCCACCATACACCACCCCCCCCCTACATCCGACCCCACTACGAAGCGCTCCACACCCCAACCACCCCGCCACCTCACCCCCCCAATCACCCCAGCCCCCCCATAAACCCCTCCCACACCAAACCCACCCACCTATCCAAACAAACAAGCCAACTACAACAATCATTCCCATGCCCCAAGACACTCCACGCCACACACCCCACAAAACCACCCCCCCCTCACCATCCCCAAAAAATAACCCACCCCACCCCCACCACCAACCTAACACCACTAGTCCCACATAACTAACATGCAACCACCCCCATTGCCCAGCCAGCGCCAACCCCCAAACCAACAAAAAAAACCCCACCCCCACCCCACCACTTCACCACAACCCAACACCCCCACCACCACTGACAATTCACCCCACCCGCCCAGCTACCATACACCCAGCCTCCAACTAGCCGACCCACAACCCCCACACACCCGACTCGATTCCCCGCCGCCCCCCAGTCACACCTAATCAATCTAAAATCCCCCCCGCCCCCAAAAACCCACAACCGATCCCCCAACCACAGCCACCAATCCACCCTCAAACACTACACATCCAGCCCACCCCATACCACGCCGCTGCATACGACCCCCCCCCTACACCACACCCCCCACCCCCCGCCACCAAAACTTCCGATCAACACCCACATAAAACACACCACCCATCCACACCCCCCTTACAAATACCACCACATTCCACGCCCGCTATCCACCACACCCCAACCAACTCCACACTCCCCACCCCCACACAAACCCCCACACCCCATTTCGCAAACCTCCAACTCCAACACTCCATACCCCAACACCCGTCCCCACCCACCCCACCCCACAAAACACCTTCCACATCCCCCCCTGATCCCATACCCGCCCAACCTCCCACCACACCCCCACCTCTCCATATCAATAAACATCACCCACCAACCACCCCCAACACCCCACGCCCCCTACCATACCCCACCCCCCCAACCACCCCAGAACCCGATCACCAGACACAAACCCCCCCCCAATATAATAACCCTCCTACCCTACACCCCCAAACCACCACCCACAACCACCCCAATCCCAGCCAGTCACCACGCCCCACCCTACTACTGAAACACACACCAACCCCACCCCACCCTATCCCTCCGTACACCACGACCTCACCCCAAACCCCAACACACACACCCCCCCCCAACACCCCCTACCCCCAACTACACCACAATCAATCGCACCCCCACATCTCAAACACTCGACCAGCCCCACACCACCACCGAACAAAAACAACTCGAATTTCAATCACCAGCAACGACAACACTCCCCAACAATCATCACCCAACCTCGACAACCCACACCACCCCCCAGCCAGTATCCCCCACACACTCACCCCCCCCCAAACCAACCACCTAACACAACTGACCGCATCCTCCATCACAATCCCGCCTAACCATCAGCACACGCCAGCACTCCACACCACAGCAGCCAACCCCCACCCTACCTCGCGCGACACCCCATAACCGACAAACCACCTCACCCCCACCCCACCCCAACCCCCCCACAAACCCCCCTTAACCAACATCCTACCAACACGCAACCCATACACACAACCCGCACCCCCCTACCCTCACCCACCCCCCCATCCCACGAACGCTCCAACGACCCAACCATCCATTACACCACCACCCCAACCCACATCCACCACACCCACCCCCCCCCCCCCAACCCACACACCCACCCACCCCACCGCACACTACTACCTCACCCACACGCCCCAACCCCCAACATCCCCACACACCACAACCCCCCCCACCACCCAACACATCACAACCCCCACCAAACACCATCAAACCACCCCCCCGATCCACCCAACCACACCACCACACACCACATCCCTCCCCCCCCCACCCCCTTCCGAGCCCAATCACCATACCACACATCTCACCCACCACGACCAACCTACACCGCGCACTAACCCACGACCACCCCCCCACCCAACACCACCCACTCATACAAGACACCCCCCCCCATGCCCAGCCCCCCATCAACCCTCACCACCAAACAACTCCATTCACAAACCCCACCAACCGCATGCCACACACAGACACCCCAACATAGAACACACCCACACCCCCACCGAACCACAAACACCCACCAAAACCCAACCCTTCAAACAACCCCCGCTAAGCACTCACCCACGCACACAACAAACCACCCCCCCCCTCACTCCACCACACCACCCCACCCGCCCACCCACAACCGAAACCCAACCGACCCAGACAAACCCCAAACCGCACACCACCCAACACCAACCACCATCTCCAACACCCTCAATGCCAACAACCCCCACACCCGCCCCCCCCCGCACACAACCACTACCCACTAACTATCCCCGCACACCACCCCAACCCAGCCAAATCACCGAAAACAAAACACCACATCCACAACGCCCCCCTGACCCCACCCAAACCCCCCCTACCCCCCGACCCACACGCACCAACCACACTCCACAACCAAACACAACACCCCTAAACCCACACCATCCACACCCCACAACCGACCCCCACCAAAAAACAACCCCCCAAACACACAACCCACACCACAAACCAGACCACCCCCCCCCCCCCACCACACCACCACAGCTACCCCCCACCACCATCCACGCCTACTCCCCACCCCACCGCACAACAAACCCGACCACAACAATACCCCATCGACCCGCCACATCGCACTCACCACATCCAACCACAACCACCTACCAACACCTACCCCCTCATCAACCCGCACCCCACCGCCATCCCACAACCCCCCCCTCACCACCAAACCCCACCACACCCCCACTAACCCCAACCTCACACCCCCCCCAACCCCCCCCCCATCATCACACCCCCCACACACATCCCTACCCCGCCGACAACCCCACCCAACCCCCCCAACACCTCCCAACCCCCCAACGTCAACCCCCCACCCCCCCCCCCCACCCACCAAAACCCAACCACCCGACCACCCCAAATCCCCACCCCACACAGCCACACCACCACACATACCCCATCCATCCACCACCCAAACACACACACCCCGACCACCACCAACCCCAAACCCCTCGACCCCACCACCACACCATCACCACCCACCACAAACCAGACCTGACCCCAAACCCACCACACCCCCCCGCCACCGCAACCCACCCCCCCCATTCTGCAAAACCACCCCACACATCCCCATAAAACCACCACAGCAATCACACCCAACAACCCTCTCATATCCTCCCGCAACAACCCGTCACAACACAAAACCCCACTAACCCCACAATCCAACCAACACCCCCTACCCACTCACCAACGCACACCACACACCACAACCCTACAACCCCCCACCGCACCCGAACACCCCCCCCATCCAAACACCCACACCCACCACACAGCACCCACTATCCATCCACCCCCCTCAATCCCACAAAAAGCCCACCCCACAACCCCCCCACCCTACTACCACAATCAGCCCCCCCACCCCAATAATATCCCCAATCCAGCCCTCCCACTATCCCCCCCCAAACCGACACAAACCCTACAACCCCACACCCCCAGCTCCCCCACACACCCCCCCCACACCCTCCCCCCACCAACCACCAATTAACCCACAGCAAACCATCACCTCAAACCACCACCCCACCCCACCAAACACAACGCACCCCCCCACCCACAACCTCGCGCCCACCATCATCCCAAGAACCCCCCCAACCACACACCAACACCTACGCAACCGATCCAAACTACCCAATTCCCCGCAACAACCCCCCCATACACCACTAACCTCCAACACACCCACAAAGACCCATGCCACCCAGACACAACCCATACCCCACAACCCCCAAACCCCTCCCAACACATCACTCCACTCATCACAACACAAGCACATCCACCCCCACCCGCACCATTCCCACAGCCACCCCGCATCCCAACCTCTACACCTCCACACAAACACCATCCCCCCACCCCAAGCTACCCCACAACGACCCCCCCCCCCACAAACCCAACCCCAACCACAGAACACACCCACCACCTTAACCAACACACACCCCACGGACCCAACCCCCTCAACGCCATACTAGCCACCACCACGCCCCCCAACCAAATCCCTACACCACCTACCCACCCCAAACAGCCCAAACCCCCCTCGCATCACATCCCATACAACCGACACCCCACCACAACACACCCAATCACCACCCCATCCCCAACCCCACCCACCACCCAACACTCCACGACCAAGATCACCACGCACCCCCCACCAAACACACACACAATCCTCACAACCCACAATGCCACGATATATCCAACCATCTCCCCCACACCCCCCCCCCCCACCCAAAAACCAACCCCCCCCACCCCACCAACACCACCATCTCGCAACCCGCCAGAACACACACCACCAACACACCACCCCACACAGAACCCCACCCACCGCCCAACCGCAATCCCACAACACCCCACCACCCACCCCACACCCAAACCCCCCAACCCACCCCCTCCCTACCATACCCCCCCACACACACAACCCCACCCCCCCCATCCCTAGCCCACTCATAATCCCCATACCCTGACATTTACACCCCCCCCCCAACCAAACCCCTACTACCACACAACACAAAAACATCCTCCACCATCACCCCCCAGCACAAACACATCCACCACCAATCCCACCCACAACCCACCACCCCGAGCATCCACGCCCTACCATACAACCACAACAACCAACCACACCCAACCCCCAAATGTCCCATCATGCTTACAACCAACCCCCGCAGCACTACGAACCCACCACCGCACATCAAACCAACACACACACAAACCACACAGCCCCCACCACCCACCCACCCTTCACCTGCCCACCCCATTCCATACACACCACAACCACACCACTATTGCCTCCAAACACTCCAACCACCACCCCACACAAACCCCCCCCACAAATCCAGCACACACAACCACAATCACAACTACAACACCAAACCCTCCACCCCACCCACACACAAACAACCTCTCACACGTCCTCCAACCCCCCCACCCCCCAACAACCCCCTACAATGACCCCAGCAGCCCCCCTAACCACCCCCCAGCCCACCCAACCCCACCCACAAACCCGCCTCACAATCCAGAATACCCCCTAACCACCATCCCAAATGATACAACCCACCCAACATCCACCCAACTCACACCCACCAACATCTACCCCCACACCTATCCAAAACCACATCCCCATAACCAAATCCCCACACTTCACAAATTCAATACACTCCAATCAATCACAACCATAAACCCCCCCCTATCCCCCACCCCAACCACCAAACCAACACCCAACCCCAACACTCCCCCCTATCTACACAATCCCCACACCCCGCCAACCAACCCACCACCATCACACACGACCACCCCCCCCAAAGCGGCAACCCATCTAACCACATCAACCCACACACACAATACGACACCCCCACACCCCCACACCAACCACACCCCATCCCAACATCCCCCCACAAACCCCACCCACCCACCCAAATCCCCCACACACCCCCAGCACCACCCCCCACCACCATACATAACACACAACCCCAAACACACAAACGACCCCTCCCCACCACTACATCCCCCAATCCCCCACAGCCCAAGCCGCCCGCCAACCCCAAACCCCTAACACCACAATCCACCACAAACTCCAAACTCACACAACCCAGGCACCCACCCCACCACAAAAAATCTGTGTACCCCCCCCCATCACCACACCCACACACCCCAACCACCCACCCATCCACCACTACACCCCCCACACCTACCATCCCCCCACAAGCCACACCACACCAAAAGACACACCCACCCCCGTCCCCCCCAACCTCCACACCCAAATCACGACACCCACCTCCAAACCCCTCCCCCCCACCCCAACCTATCCTCCATCCCACCAACCCCACACCACACATACCCACCCCACACCTAAACACCCCTATCCCGATACCTCACTCCACCACACACACAACCATCCCCCACAAACACCCCATAAACCCAAACATACCACCCAACATACCCCCCTTCACATCGGAACCACATCTACAATCCACCCCCAACCTCCCCCACCACCCTCACCCACATACCCCACAAATATCATCCCCCCCCATAGGCATCGCCAAACAACCCCCCCCAATAATACCCCTACCCCCCCCCCCCTCGACACACCCCCTACAAACAGACCACCAACCTACCCACACCAACCATACCACACCCCCCCCCCCCCCATCACCCCTCTCACCCACCACACATCCAATACCCTACACCCCCCCAACCCACACCACCCACCACAACAACAACCCCAACTCCCACCGAACCAAACTACCCGTCACCCCCACCCCCCATCCACCCCATCCGACACAGTCCATCCCCCCATCCCATCCCCCACCACCACCCAACTAATAAACCCCACCCCCTCAACATCACCCCCACTCCACAGCAACAATCCCATCCCCCCCACCAACCCACCCATCACACCATTACATCCCCACCCCCCCCACGCCCCCACCGAACCAACCACACCCTACACACCCATGCCCAAAACATCTCCTCCATCCATCCCACCCACCCGAACACCCCCACCACTTCCTCCCCCTGCACTCCACACCACCATCTAATCCACACATCCCTCAGCATCCCACACAACCCCACACCACATCCCCTCAACACAATCCCCCCATCCAATCCCCTCCCGGACCCCCCCCCCAGCACACCCCAAACCCCCAACCCAATGCCCACACACTCCCACACCCTCCCATCCCTACCCCCCCAACATCCAAACAACAAACCCCCCCAACCACCACCCCCCACACATCCAGCCATCCCCAAACACCCAACTCCCACAACCCCCACAACCCAACAGCACCCCCAACCCCACCCACACATCCTCCCCCCAACCATCATCTCATCCCACACCCACCCCCCCACCATCACCCAGATACCACCAGATACTCCCATCCCACCCACTAATCCCCAACCATCCCCATCCAGCCAACGACATAACTCATACCCAACCACCCCCCAATCACCCCCACCACCTCAACCTACCCACCAAGACAACCACCGCCATCCACCCACCCCAACACCCCCACCCCACCCACCATCTAACGAACCCCACCCCCCCCAGAGCCCAATAGCACCAACCCACAAGCACACATCCCAGCAAACCCAACTCATCACACAGCCCTTACAACAGCCCATCCTCCACCACAATACACAAATCACCACCCATCCCCAAACCACTGAACACCACACCCCCCCTCCCACTACCCACCCAACCACATGCGGCTCCCCCCACACCCCTATCCCAACAAACCCCCCACCCACCCATATACCCCCATCCCAAAATCAACCACATCAACACACCCCCAAACCATACACCCCTCCACCCACACACCCACACCCCTCACATACACCCCACACACTCCCAACCTCAACAACACACCCCTCCCCCACCCCATCCTATCCATCCCACACACCCGCCACCAACCTCCAAACCCGAAGACCCCCCTACACACATTAGCACACCACCCCCCCCCCCCACCCACCCACCCCCCCGACACCCCCCACAACAACCACCACCCCCACCCAGCCAACCCACCCACCACCTACCCCCCCCTCCAACTCACCCCCACCACCCCATCCTCCAACCCGAACACAACACCCACCCAACCCTCCACGCATCCCCAACCTCCCTCATCATGACCAAACATCACTCCAGCCCCACACCCCCACTCAACCCATCTCCCCCCCACCCACGCACCCACCCCCCCATCCCCCCAAACAACCCCCCATCCATCCCACCAACCCTACGCGCCCCACCACCACAACCCCCCCACATCACTCCATCCCACAATCCCCAATCCATCATCACCCCCCCACACTCCCCCACCCCCCACAATCCCCCCCCAACACTCATCCCAACTATCCGACCACACCAATCCCACCACACCCACCACCCCCCATCAAAATCAACAATAACCCCCCACCCCAAATATAAACCCACCAACCCCACACCACCAGAACCCACATTCCCAATCACAAACACCCACACAACACACGCACACACACCATCCCCCAACACCCCCAACCTCAATGCACCCCGACACCCCCCCCTAAATACCCCTTCACCATCCCCACCTCCCACACTACATCCCCCTCCACCCACAAACTCCCAACCCAATCAAACAACCCAACCCAATCCCCCCCAACACCCCACAAATCTCCCCATCAAAAAACAACCAAATAACACAACATATACACCACCCAACCTCCCAAACCATCAACCACCCCCACACACCCCCAATCCCCCCCCTGACCGACCAGAATCCCAAGATTCAACCACCCCGATCAAAGCACCCCCAACCATCCCCAAACCCTAATCCACACCCCACCCGAACACACCCCCCCACAACACCCACCCACATAACCAATAAACCAACAATGTATTCCCCGAACCAAAATCAACATCCCAACCCGACCACAGGCATAGCACCCAGGTCATCACCATCCCATCCCCCACCCATGCAAGCATCCCTACACCACACAAGACACCACTAACCGCCAAAACCCCACTACCACACCGCTCACACACCCACACCCCCTCACACGTACAAAAAGCCAAGACCAGCCCCACATCGCCCACCTCACTACCTCACACAACCACACACCCCCCCCCCCCCCACCCCACATCCCCCATCCCCCATCCACCAAACCCCCCAAGCCCCCCCACCAACCATCCCCCCTCATCGCCCCACCCCCCCAAATCCACCCCACACTCCCCACCCTCCGCCCCCGACATCACCAACTCAAACCCCCTACACATCCCCAATCACCAACCACCCCACCCCAAATCCCTCTCCCATCCCCAACGCCAACAACCCCCCCATCCACACAACTCGATCCTCCCCATACACAACACCCCCCACCTCGAACCCCCAATACTCCTCCAAATTCAACCACCGCCCATACCCACCAACAAACGCCACCACCACCCTCCCCCCCAACCGCCTCCCCAAAACACATCCGACAAAATAACACCTACCACCACCATCCCCACAACACTCGTCACCCCCACATTCCACCCCACCCAAACCACCACCCCATCCGATCACCACCTCACAAACCCAGACCTCACACCACAACCACCACGCCCCACCACACCACAATCACCCAACAGTACCTCCGCCCCCAACCACACCATCCAACACTCCATCCCCATCAACACCACCTCACTCCAACCCCAAACCCCCCCCCCCCCCCCCACTCTCCCATCCTCGACAGAATCCCTCATACAGCCCTATAACCCTTACACTAACATCACCTCATCCGCACACACCCGCCACCAACAAAGCCCACCCCATGCCCCCACACCCACCCCACACACATCCAACACCACACCCCACACCTTCCACCACCCACACAGCACTCCACACCGCCCAGGACCCCCATCTACGACACCCCAGACACCCAACACACAGCCACCCCACGCATACCCACCATATACACCCCAACAACCCAACTACACCCCGCAGCCACTTTATTTTATTTGATATTTTTTTGTAACGTTTTATGTTGTTGATAACTTGTTTAGGTGACAAAATGCCGAAAGCTACTACAACCGATATATCTCTAACTAAATATTACATACCAAAAGTATCTAAAATTCCCGGCATCTTCTCTACCATTGCCCAATTCTACAAACCTATTGAAAACCGCAACATTCACGAAGGTCGTGTTGTTGATCAAGCTTACTACAAATCCAACAACATCGAGCGTCTTTTCACTAACATTCGTTTCAATTGTCTCTTTTAAATCAACGAACCGATTGTTCCAAGATTTATTCTTGATTTCAATAGTCAAGTCACGGTACAAACCGATGAATATGGCTATCTTGTTATCTCCTTTATGATTCAACACGAATTCATAACTCTCACGACCTCGAAGTGATCGTGGCAAGGCACGTAATTCTGTATCTTATTCATCTTCTCATCATTAAGGCACGTCATCTCATCAACACAATGATGATGATGATAATGTCCAAACTTCTCGTGCAAGTACTCTATCTCCTACCACCTACCTTAACTCTCTTGATCCTCTCAACTACCAAAACAGAAATACTCTCACAAAAATCTGGGAAAAATCATTTTTCTGTGAAAAATGGAACCAACAGAGGGCGGCCACCTTAATTTAACACGGGCGGCCCCCTTAATTTTAAGGGGACCGCCCCCTATTTAAGGGGACTGCCCTAGTATTTCATGGGTAAAACAATATTTGTTTTCTGCTTTTTGACCCTCTTTTACCTAGTCTCAGCTATCTTTGCCTAGAATGCTCGAACATAATTTGGAATAATCTAGACTAGTTCAAACTCATTCTATTTTTAAACCATTTCCTTCCCATAAATTCCCTCCAAATGATCACCTCCAACACACCATCTTCTTCATCATTCATCAACCATTATCAACATCTATGGCATCCACTAGAGCCTCCATTTCCAAAGCCTTCAAAAGACCAAAAACATCATCGATTACCACTCAAAACAATTGTTTTGAAAGATTATAAACCCAAGTGATGACACAAAAACTCCATCACTCACACTTCAACTATCATCACCTAGTGCTCCTAATGCACCCTCCAAAACACCATCAACCAAAGATACTTCCTCATCCTCAATTGACTACATACCCAAACACAACCCATCAACATCGACTTTTACCCAATGATGGTTACTTGAACTCACCAACAATCGCCTCTTCAAGATTTCACCACCTACCTCTAACTCAAGAAAATCTCATAGACAATCACACTCACCCTTTCACCAATCAACCCACTTGATGTCCAGTATATGATACTCCATCACCTTTCACTCACCTATTTTGGTTATCCATTTCCTTAATAACCTCTTGAGGTACATGGAGATTCATGCTTGTGTTGCATTCACAATCGTACTCCTCATATTTTGGTGTAAATAATGCCTCTCTAATTTATATTTTTTCATATATTAAATATGCTCTCACATCCACCCAACAACCATCCATCCACCATCTTCATACCAAAATAACATATTTATGTTTAGTTTCTCAAAATAATCTACCCATCCTCCATTTTACAAGAAAGTCCAACGGAGCATTTACTTTGTTAGAGGACTCTTTGTAGGTTTAAAAATCTGTCATGAATGTTATCATGTTATTTCCTTATGTAGCTTGAGTGTGGTTCACACACAATTTTATCTTCAATCTTTGGATGATTAATTGGTGGCCAAAAATTACTAGTAATGTCCATATTTTTCCTTCTTGCTACATGTTAGAAATATTTGTATGTTCTAGACTCGGTTTTTATAGCCCAAGAAACCATAGCTCAATTCCTTGGTTGCCCTCGAACGAGGGGGAGCACACATCAAGGGGAGCATTTATTCTGTCGATTTAGCTAACAATGTCCTCGGAATATGTCTTTTTGATTCTATAAAAAGGGAAGAAATGACATGAAAACGCACTAAAACTTGTTTTAAAATAATTTTGCATTTATTGATTTAAATTATGGTAATCATCAAAAAGGGGAGATTGTTGATAAAAATATAATGCTAAAAATATTTACTAATATTTTTTTTCACATCTTTATACGTTTTGATTAATCACAAAATATAAAATACAGTTCAAAACGAAACAAGTAATTAGTTAGTAAATTCCATTTCCCCACAAAATACATCCACTAAAGGTATGAATAAATAAATGCTTCTAAAGTATTGTTATGATCAAAAGAAATTTTTATTCACCTTACAACTTTTATAAATATGTTGTAAAACATCTTTTATGAAGATAACAAAACATTTTTCTACATATTAAAAAGAAATGTTTTATTCAAAATAAACATTTTGAAATTCAAATTTTCGAACCTAAACAATGGCTAGAAAAGTTCCAAAAAATCCCCCTACACAAAAGACAAACTATGAAGACCCCATCCTAATGGCGGCCCCTTAAAACACGCCCCCCCCCCCCTAAAAATTAAAGGGACCGCGGCCTATTTAATGAGACCCGGCCCTAGGTAGAACGCTCCCGCCATTTGTCCTATAAATACTAACTTTTCCCCATAATTTTCTCACCTTTTGCACTTATTCTTTCTGTTCTAAAACAGCCCACACATCTCTCTAAAAACCTTTGATCATTTAATCATAAAGCTTTATTTCTAAGTGATCCAAGCTCAATACCTCAAGTGTAAAAGAAGAATGCTTCCATCATCAAGTGAAGAAGTATTACACCCCAAGTGTATATTGCAAATCTTGTAGCAATCTATATCCATAAATTGTACAATCATGTTTTGAATTCTTGTAATGTTATTGAAGTTGTAGGTCTTTGGTGATGTTTTCAGCAAGTTAGATCTTGGTGGATCCATTCCAAGTAGTGTTAGTTTAGTTGTGGCGTAGTAGTGCGTGGTGAAGTGAAGCTGAATTTGTGAGGAAGTTTTGAATTGTGAATTGTGGAGTCGTGAAGTGTGGTTATGATAGATTAGTTCAAGCTAAGATTAGAACTCGACATTTAGCTTAATGCCGTAAATCGTGTAAAGCAACGTTTTGTACGGTTTTTCTCACCATAAGGGGAGTTTTGTTGACATTAGTGAAGAAAACTCTCGAGTTAGGTGCTCGAGGAGTGGAGTAGGCCAAAGAGGAGCTTCGTAACTGAACCACTATAAATCCTTGTGTTATGGTTTGATCTTTCCAACTCTTATCTCTTATTTCGTTGTTTACTCTTACTTATTTATATTGTTCATATTGTGCAAGTATTGAATTCACAAAAAGTCGAATCTAAGTTTTTATAAACAAACATAAACATTAAAATAAAAAGCGGTAAACTATTCAACCCCCTTCTAGTTTTCCATAATGTGATAACAAAAACGCTATTGCCTTATGCTGCAACAATGTTCAACATTCTCGATCAAAACATATTGATATCAGATTCCACTTCATAAAAGAGAAAGTTAAGGACGGAGTAGTAGAGCTTTACTTTGTCAATACGGAGTATCAGCTGGCGAACATCTTCACTAAAGCCCTTGGCAGAGAAAGAATTGAATTTCTTATCAACAAGCTGAGAATGCGAAGTGTTAGCCGGAGACCCTAAAACAATTGGCAGATGAAGCTGAAGAATAGTGGTGGTACCTATTTTGATATCCTGTGTATCATATGTATATATTCAAAACCAGAAAAACCAAAAAGATTTTCATTTTCAAAACCTTTATAAAAACAAAATACAAAAATATAAAATCTTTAAAACCAAAGAAAAAAAATTATAAAATGAGAAAAATATAAAAATAGGTAATAATGGCATGTCTTCTAAAAATCGATAACATTTACGGTCTTAGAAATGTCATTTAATAATGATACGAGGCTGTAAATGAAGTTCGAGCAGAAGTTCAAAAGTTTTTCAAAACATGCCAAAAATGGCTTGCTATTATTTCAGATAGCAACCCGGTCATCATCTTAAAGGCAAGTATTTCAAAAAGAAAACTTTACCTCATAACGGGAATTTATTCTATGCAAAGGCTTGTGTTTACTTTGCAACACAACCCGTGCTTCCTATATACAATAAGTGTACGTGTTAGTACATTTATATGTCACAATAAGAGAAATCTTATTTTTATTGGTAAAAAGTTATCTTCATGATGAATTATTAATACAAACACTCTTTGATAGTGTTAGGGTTTACAACCTTGAAGCTATGACAATGACTCATTTTTTTATACATCTAAAACCAAACATTGGGATCTCCTTTTATTACACCCAAGGAGTCCTTTACAATAAAAACTACAAATCTTCTAAAAATCTATAAGTATATAAATAGAAAAGTCCATACATATCACCAAACGCGTTTAACTCTTCATCAGTACTAATCTTCATGCAGCAGTGTTAAGTTCTCTTCAACAGTATTAAGTTAGTACTGGCAGTACTAACTTTTACTCTAGCAGTACTAACCAGTTAGTACTCGTAGCTGTAATCTCAGCAGTACAAACTTTTTGACTTGGTAGTACTAAGTTGAACCAGCAGTATAAACTTTGTAGAAGCCCTTAATTCCCAATACCGGTCATCATCTTAAAGGCAAGTATTTCAAAAAGAAAACTTGACCTCATAAAGGGAATTTATTCTCGGGTATGGTCTACTTTATGACCATACAAAGGCTTGTGTTTACTTTACAACATAGCCCGTGCTTTCTATATACAAATTAATGTATGTGTCAGTGCATTTCTTTGTCAAAATAAGAGAAATCTTATTGTTATTTGTAAAAAGTTGTCTTCACAATAAATCAGTGTTTTCAGTAATCACAAAAAGATTTTCGAAGACAATTCGACCACTCAAACAATGACAACAGCTCTTTAAATAGAAAACGGGTCATCATTTGAGGGGGAGAATGTGTCATCTAATAATCTTTTAAAACGGTCTTTCAAAATAAGTCACAGAATAAATGGATAAAGTTTTTGATAATGACGGATCACAATTTCAAGGGGAGTTAATTTATATTAACTATAAGAGCTTTAGATGTCATTTATTTCAAACTTTAGGGACTTATTTGCAATTTAAGACTTAGTTGATTCTCACGGAATAGATTTAAGCTTATCAATTCTTCGAACACGATCTCAAGTATATGTGCGTACTAGGTTTTGCTGATTTCGAGGTATCAAAACCAGCAAGGGGGAAGGAATAGATATACAAGAAAGATAATGAGTACATGTGATAGAATTCATACCCTATTCTCATTTTAGGTCATTCCGGGAAGACAAATGTCATAACCGCAGAGAAAATTAGTGTTTAACTTGTTACTTTGGGGTGCACTATTTCAACTTTATGGGGGTGAAGATATCTTGTGATTTCAAGAATGCATCATTTAAGATACTAGGGGGAAGTGTTGTAAGAATATTTATTCTAAGCGTGAGACGATTGGTTACTGATTCAATAAATGCTTCCTCAAACGGTTAATCACTAAGCTTATTTTTTTTAAGAAGTAAATATATTTGATAAAAGAGGTACCCATAGGTATGATGATTCCTTTAGATTGTCAGTATCCTATAGGAAGAAATGTCTACATCCGAGACTTAGTTGACTTTGGAGTTATCATTTCAACTATTTAAAGGGAATAATTGTGACATCCGAGACTTAGTTGACTTAGGTGTTTCAATTTATATCATCACTATCCTGAAAAGAGAAATGCGCTCATCCGGGACTTAATTAACTTTGGTGTTGTGGTATCAAATTCTAGAAAGGGTTAATTGTGTGCTTCGGATATCTGGGCTTTATACATTAAGACTGCTTGATGCGGCTTGCAAGAAAGTTTTGAATCTACTTAAGGAAGGATTGTTGATTTAGGGGGAAGCTAAGACAACTTCTTAAGAGAGACTACGGGGAAGACCTAGGGCTGCTACAAAGAACCATATGATTCTATCATATGATGTTGTCATCATTCAGGTCAAACCTCGTACATAATAATCTTCTGAATATATAAATGTGTTGTGTAGACTTAAAAATTAGGCATATATAGTGTTTGAGTATGAATTTTCAAGAATTTCTTAGTAAATTCAAAAAATTTCAAATTCACATACTCAAACACCATATAATACCCTCATAATTTAAGAGGAAGCATAAAAATGTTCCTATCGCGGCTTGTTAATAATTAGACATTCTTTCCCCGAAAGCAGTTATATTTGAATCAATTGATATCCAAAATATCAAGAGATTTAATATTTTTGATAAGGGGAGAAAATGTGATTAAAAAATATGGCTAATAATGTGATTTTTAAAGATCTCAAGTGTACGCTAACCCATATATGTGCTAAACTCTTTTGATTAATCGATGCACATATGAAAGGGGAGCAAATGGTTATGTGATTGGCTAAAATGTGGAAGTACCAAAGACTGGCCATTTATATTACTGCATTGGAGTTATAAGGTGGTTAAGTTTAGGTATTCATTCTCATGATCCAGCCAGAACCGGAGGGATCTACCCAGGGATATTCCACTAGATAGTGTAGTAGTCCTTAGGTATAAAAAAGGAGTAAAAGTGAGAATAAGGGAAAAGTGCCGACTGAGATGGAGCTAGTACTAGAACAAACCCAACAAGGTACTAGTTATGAAGTCTCGGTAAGCGCTGAAGGGGTTAAAGAATTAAAAAGAAAATTAAGATAAAGGGTGAAAAGAAAGAAGCCCTCCTTACACTTAGGCAGAAACCGGGTCAATACATCTGCTATCAAAAATCACAAAGATGATTGCTGACATTGAAGACTGACATCATGGACCCAGTGATGCAATGCACAACCCTCCCTAGCCACTCAGAATCTCTCAAAAGATTTCTGTTTTATTTCTCACAGTGATTACACGTATTTCTATCAACTTTCTCACCCCGAGTTAGTTGGTATTGAAAAGGTGGCAGTTTGCTTCAGCCTTCGATCACTAAAACTAAAGTGCACTATTGAGTCTAAAGCCAAAAGAGATCGTCCATAAATCTCACTAGGACACTGTTCAAATATATTTGTTGTTCACACACTATGAAAACAAGTAATAACCTAAGAGTCCTACGCATTATCCTTGTGATTTTGCTAGAAAATCAGAGTGACACTAAAGTATTCATAATGACGATGGAAATCCTGCTTGAGCCAACATCAAACAAGCTCTTGGTAGGTGACTTATGTGATTCAAATGAATCAAACTTATGACAACTGGAAAGAAACGATGGTGCGATTCTAAAAGGAATCAAACTTGTTCCAGTAAATGAATTGACGGTTGATGATGAATTTTTGAAATGATTAACACTCTCGATGTGTCACAAAACCACTTTAGCAAGTGACACATCGATTGATTTTCAAATCAATTTTTCTATTCAATCGGTGAGACAATAACTCACTAGTTCACTCTTATCGTGATGTCTGCTTTGAGACCTTCCGGTAATGAGAACATGTTGAGTTTGATGAATATAATACATATGTGTTAGAAAGATTCGATACTTCAGTTGGAAATCATGTCAAGGAGATTTTTCTTAAAATTGAATCTACCTGATCATAGGTCAATCCTCACGGATTCAAAGGTTACTTCAGCCAAACACGGGCGAATGACAAAGCCATATTCGTCCCCCCACCTTTATTGCTAACCGTTTTATTTCAGGAATATATAAAGATGGACGTGGAGGTACCTGATTCCAGCAGTCTCATAGATTCATAGACGCATGCTCATACTTGATCGACATTTATAAAGACATCATGAAAGCTCAAGTACATGATTCAAAACTTCCGCTACTCTGATACCGTACGTCTTTCTTGAAGTGACGACGTATTAAAGTCAAAGAATTTCAAAGAAGTTTTTGTCACTCTAATACCAAACGTCTTTCTAGAAGTGATGAAGTATTAAAGTTAAAGAATTTCAAGAAAGATGTCTTATTCAAGCTTTCAAGACAAAGATACAACAAAAGTATGAGCATATCGGTCCAAAAGTCACAAGTTCACAAGATGGCAAAGTTTACAAGATGGAGAAAAGAGATTATGCTTGCTTGATGATCTCAAGGTGCTCAAGATGACATATTCACATACAAGTCAAGATAAAGGAACAAGCTCAAGCCTAAAGTCGATGATCATTACGCCATATTCACAAGAAAATGAAAAAGAAAATCTACGAGCACAAGATTGAAGACTCAGCATAGTATGATAGGTTTAAGATTTTGTAACATGGAGTGACCTCCCTTAGGGGGGATTGTTAGGAATACGAAATTCCTAGGAAAGTGTCGGTCACTCCATAAATAACGATCGTTAACTCGTTAAGTAATATTTGGAAACTTACATAGCTAGCTTAGGAAAAATCCCATGGATAAAGCCCATAAGCCCATCCATAACCGGCCATTGTAAGTATATAAACACCTCTCCATACCTTGGAGAGGTGGTTGGTTGTTCATTATTTCACACACATAATACAAGTTTCCTTTCATGTTTCTTTCTCTCTTTAAAATGTTCATCCAACCACTGTCTCTCTAAAACCACCTCTCTTTCTCTTTTCATGTATGTTATTTGATTTTTCTTCACATTAATTCTTATCAATCTCAAGATTGTCTGTTTGGGAGGGAGTTGAAGAAAAAAGAGCCTACTAGTTAGGAGGGAGTAAAAACTCAACTAGATACTACACAAGAAGTATAGAACGTAATTCATATCAAATTCGAAGAAATCGAATAAGGGAACTTCAAGGATGATGAATGAGAAGCAGATTCAGATAACTTTGACATGACCAGGAGTGTAAGAAAATGAAGCTTCTTCAAGACATGCAGCTAATTCAAAAACTTTAAGATGACCAGAAGCATATGAAGAAAGTTTTTACAGACATGTTGGAAGTTATAAGCAGAAATCCAATCAAGACCGAGATCATCGGTAGAGAAAACTTCTAAGTCATCCTCAATGGTATGATTACAGTATGTTCGTCTGCAAGCTAAAGAAATAAAGCTGGAGTATTCAGGAAGAACAAGATCATTGAAGAAAATCTCAAGGGATACTAGACTTCATTCTTATCATTTTTATACATTTTTGCTTGTAGGAAACATTGCATTTAAGGTCGTTTCCTATATCTTGATTGTTGTACTTTGACGTAGCACCCCATTGTTACCATTCCGCTGCTACCTGATTTTGGGGGTGTTACACAACTGCTATACGCAAGGACTAATAATGTAAACACTAGATAGATGGCACATGTTAGGCCTATATATATACCCCTCATGACTCTCCATGAGGGGTGTGGATGAATGTCTGGTTATTTTCCATTTTAATAAAACACTTATTCTTCTCCACCCTCTCTTTACTTTCTCTCTCTAGAAAATATGCATCATCTCTTATACTTTGATCAATCCTGACCCCTCGAAGGTGGTTTTGATACGTGTAACAAATCATAACTCTTAACGTCACTCTGATTGCATCGTTCATCCTTGGCAGTTAAGTTCATTAACGACAGTTAACTTGTTAATTCTTACCCTCTAACGTCAAATCACTTCATCGTTAGTCCTTTCCATTTAAGATTTCAAAAGGAAGTTAACAAGAACTCAAAACAACAACGATTTCAACATAACTCATCACTTTATCTACTTAAGATCCTCAATTCATTTATGTTAGGAATAAGAAAAGTGTCGGTTACTAGGTCGTATTTCTATGTTTAGTCATTGTCAGTTATGTACGTTATGTAAACTTGTAATATCCCATATCGCCTCCCAAGGTAAACATGGAAACTTCCCACGCCTATAAATAGAAGGCTAAGGGAGGGATGTGGGATGGTGATTTTCCATTTCTCTTAATCTAATATTCTATCTTTCTCTCTTTAGGAAATCAGTCACCTATATATATCTCTCTCTCTCTACCTCTCTTGCCTACCTCTCTCTCTCTCTTTCTCTAAGATATTCATAGGTTGTATGTTTATGACTATTTTACATTTAGTATCGATTGCCATGGGATGATTAGTGGTGTGTGTGCGTGTTTAAGCTTATGTGTTAGAGCTATGTCGGCCAATGTGTCAGAAACCATGGCTACCCAAAAAAAGTTTAGCCTATTTTAATTCTAACAGTTTTTCTTTACATGTGTTCAGCTCTTGAACAATATCCCTATGTTTTATCATCAGATTATTTCTTTGTTCCTTAACAAAATTAATATCTACACATAAATAATTAAGAAAATATTTTCTTTTATCATTATCTTCCATTTTAAGAAGAGTGTGTATCTTTCTGATGGAGATCTTAACCTATTTATTATTTCTGGAAATTTCTTTTCCAACAACACCACTTTCATCATCAGCAAGTGCCATGAGTACCTTTACCTCAACCTTTTCATTGTCATTTGATGACACTTCTTCTTCATCTCATTCATATGCTTCAACAACCAGACCTTGTTTTCTAACTTGAGTGGATTTGGAAGTTGAATCACCTTAGCTGAGGAGGACCAGTTTAGCCTTGACTTTGTTGTATATTGCTTCAAAGTATTTAGTAGGCCTCAGTTTAGGTTTGTGTTGAGAGGAACTTATGAACTTTGGTTGGGGTTTGTTTTGAAAGGGTTATGAGTATGAAGGAACTGAAGTTTTTGAGAAACAATCTTTTGAAAATGACCATTTTTACCACACTTAAAGCACTCAGTTTGGTCAGTTGCCTTTGCACCAATAAACCTTTGATTATCATCCTTAAAGAACCTTTTAGACTTGGTTAAAAGAGCTCTTTTATGAAATTCCATTTCTAGGTCATTCATGTACTCTTGACTACTTCTTGTGTCCTCTTCATCATCAGGACTATCTTGAAACTCCTGATAATAGAGGTTGAAAAGAAGGCAGTCGGCAAGGGGGTTGCAGTGGCAAGATATTTTTTATTTTCAGTCTTATAAATACTATCAATTAGGTTTTCCTCATATTTGAGTTTACCTCTATTAAGGGAGCAACATTTAACTGGCCACCCTTATACTTTAGAGTTTGTGGTACCTCTGCAACCATTTTTGGATCTCGATTTTAAAAATCTTTTGAGCAGTTATAAAAAGCTTTTTGAGAAAGGTTTTATAAATCAAATTGCTCTAATACCACTTGTTGGCCCCCTTGAATGTGATAATAAGATTATCAAGTTAATCTAATCACATTCTATGGCAACAAGGTGTAGTGTTTTAAACAACTAAATAAGATAATATAAGAACAAGTTTAAAACAACACAAGGAAGTACTTTTCAACGTATAAATTCTTATTAGAATGAATAAAAAGTCTATGATATACTTTGCTTGCGGAATAGCAAAGTAGTTGAATAACAATTTGGTGATCTCCTCTCTAACTTAAACTCAAACCTAAGTATAGAGTTTTAGTACCAAATTTTTAACCAACACTAAAGCTGAAGCCTAAGTGGTTCTATAGTTTGATTCGAGGAGTAAATATGCTCTTGAACGTGTTTTACATGAGACATATGGACCATTGAGAATAATGTTTTTGAATTGAGGTTTAATACCAACTATGTGGTACATGGACCTTTTCTTCTAATTAGTGAAATTTTCCACCTCTATTAAGGGAGCAACATTTAACTGGCCACCCCTATACTTTAGAGTTTGTGGTACTTCTGCAACCATTTTTGGATCTCGATTTTAAAAATCTTTTGAGCAGTTATAAAAAGCTTTTTGAGAAAGGTTTTATAAATCAAATTGCTCTAATACCACTTGTTGGCCCCTTGAATGTGATAATAGGATTATCAAGTTAAACTAATCACATTTTATGGCAACAAGGTGTAGTGTTTTAAACAACTAAATAAGATAATATAAGAACAAGTTTAAAACAACACAAGGAAGTACTTTTCAATGTATAAATTCTTATTATAATGAATAAAAAGTCTATGACATACTTTGCTTGCGGAATAGCAAAGTAGTTGAATAACAATTTGGTGATCTCCTCTCTAACTTAAACTCAAACCTAAGTATAGAGTTTAAGTACCAAATTTTTAACCAACACTAAAGCTGAAGCATAAGTGGTTCTATAGTTTGATTCGAGGAGTAAATATGCTCTTGAATGTGTTTCACATTAATTGCAAGAGATGTCTATCTCCTCCCATACAAGATTCCTTTTATAATAAGGAATTAGGGTTTACAAGACATTCCCCTTTACACATGTCAAGCATTGGATGGGTGGTTGAGATCCCATTTAATGTGCCATGCTTTAGGTACAAGGAGAAAGTCCTTATTGGAAAGTTGTTGTACTTCTTTACCACTTTGGAAGAAGATATTCTCAAGGAGATATGCTTTACTCTTTTTGAATAAAGCATATTATTTTCACTTTTACCTTCTAGAAGTGAAAACCATTTCTGTTCATAGCTTCTGAGAGGGATCGAATCGTTCAGCTGGCATTGCAACCAGTTAATTGAAGCTCTTGCTAAAGTCTTATCTTCGGCATCTGAACCGCCTCATAAATTAAAGTGAAAATGTTCTTGTGATCTTCTAAGTACCTGATGATATACTTTGCTTGCGGAATAGCAAAGTAGTTGAATAACAATTTGGTGATCTCCTCTCTAACTTAAACTCAAACCTAAGTATAGAGTTTAAGTACCAAATTTTTAACCAACACTAAAGCTGAAGCCTAAGTGGTTCTATAGTTTGATTCGAGGAGTAAATATGCTCTTGAACGTGTTTCACATTAATTGCAAGAGATGTCTATCTCCTCCCATACAACATTCCTTTTATACTAAGGAATTAGGGTTTACAAGACGTTCCCCTTTACACATGTCAAGCATTGGATGGGTGGTTGAGATCTTAATTAATGTTGCCATGCTTTAGGTACAAGGAGAAAGTCCTTATTGGAAAGTTGTTGTACTTCTTTACCAGTTTGGAAGAAGATATTCTCAAGGAGATATGCTTTACTCTTTTTGATATAAAGCATATTATTTCCCGCCTTGTACCTTCTAGAAGTGAAACATTTTGTTCTAGCTTCTGAGAGGAGATCGACATCGTTCAGCTTGGCATTGCCAACCAAGCTTAATTGAAGCTCTTGCTAAAGTCTTATCTTCGGCATCTGAACCGCCTCATAAATTAAAGTGAAAATGTTCTTGTGATCTTCTAAGTACCTGATGAGTTAAAGCTGAATTGTTGATAACGCCTTAATTATACATATTTTAGGTGGCATTATTTGTATATATTTCATCATTTCTAGTGAACTTTTGATACTTAATAGCATGAAATATGTGCATTTGAAGACTGTCCGAGCTCAAAATGTTCAAATTACAAGTGTTTATACTCATTGGAAGCAAAGATTAGAAGAAAAGAAATAATAAAGTCCAAAATCACAAGGAAGTACGCCGCACTTATATCTAAGTGCGTCGTACTTATCAACGAAATAAATGAAGTCAGTTAATACACAATGTGCGCCGGTTTTCTACAAAAGTGCGCCGCACTTCTCCTCAGCATTACTGATAATCTAACCGACATAGGCTAAGTATGCCGCACAATATATTTTGTGTGTCGCACTTTTTTCCTCGTCCAGCCTATAAATAGAGAGGATTTCCAAGCTATTTCATATAATAACATACACTTCAAAACATACAAATCTCTCTCAAAATTCTTCATCAATTCCTGGTTTTGAAGCACGAAATTCTGACAAAGACGAGGAAGAATTTATCATATATTTAGTATAATAAGGGTTGTGGTATGATTCATTACTTGTAAACGGGTTGTGTTTTATCCATTTCACATTAGAATCTCATATGTTTCTTAATTCCCTATTTAACTTTATTATGAACTCATTAGCCATAAGAGGCTAAACCTCTTATGACTACTCGGTGATGTTAATATAATAAATAAGCATTTTGTATTATTACGATCTTGTTACTCTTAAGCTTGTGTTGAAATCCTATCGTGTCTTATCTTGTCAACTTTGTTCATCAACTTTGATTGTATACGCATAACGGTATAGGTCAAAAGGCCCGTTGTGTACTATATAGTTTTAAAGATTTGTCTATGGTCTTTATCGTTTGGTTGGAAAAATCCGCTTACGTTAATTGATAAACAAAATAGATTTGATATAATAGTAACTTGATTATTTGCGTGACACATTTGATTAAGTTAACTGATATAAGTCTTAAGTTAAAACAAGTTAATTTGTGAAAATGTTTCTTGACGTAAAAACCTTTTTATAAGTTAAATCCTAAAATCAAAGATCGTAATCATTACCATTACTTAGGCATTATATGAAACTATCCGAGTAGTCATTCTTCTTTATTACCGAATCCACCATTAATCATATCGTGTTTGAAAAAGCTGTTAAAATTTGTCTTACAACTTGTTATTACTCAAAAATAATCAAATCCCTGTGGACGACCTAGTCTTACCCTAAATCTATACTACATACGGGGGTTATACTTTTCCTGTGTGTTTTTATATAATTAACCGGTAATTCTAGTCTTATAAATTTATATCTTTTGAAACACATCAATTGTCTTCAGCGAGACTTGACTTAGGGTATTTTATGTAATCTATTTTAAGACTGAAAGGCACTGAACTGACCCAACAACCAGCCATTAATTAAACTCATACTATAACATAAATCACATACATTATTACTACTCGGCAAAACACGAACAACAAATCCTTGTGGGAGTAGTATGACCCGCTTTCAAGATCACCAGAGAAACAAGAAACATTAATCAAAGTAGAACAAGTGAAATCTAGTATCCACACTAAATCTAAAACGATCACCTATATGTAACACCCCCAAAATATGTAGCAGCAGAATGGTAACCAGGGGCGTTACTTTATAATACGTAAGCACAAGATATAAGAGAACGACATCTACATGAGTCGTTTAAAAGATATCCTCGTTGATACATTTGAAATAATTAAGTTTTTAACAAGTGGTCCCATGAGTTTGCATCACAAGAAAATCATAATTTTAATACAATGAGGATGATTTAGTGCAAAAGAAAATCTATGAAAATAGTCTTGATGAATGCGGACTCCAATGTACTTCATAAATGTCTATACGAGTTATTCACATGAGAAATACATGGTTAAAAATGTCAACATAAAGTTGGTGAGTTCATAGGTTTAAGTTTATAATAAGAGTGGACCGCAAGATTTAGCAAGGCTTGACTATTGTATGTATACAACGCCACAAAAGGTAATTACGATTGCACTAAGTTCATGACACCGAAGCTACAACACAGTTTGCATGCCATTTAATGCAATAAAAGTAACCAAGCAGGTGCTCAATCCAAAACACCCGTAGTCCGATATGGTATACGTCCGTTTGATCGGTAATGCGTTTTGTTTACCGATAGTAAGCGCTTAACTTACCCAAACGGGGATGTTAATCCTACTAGATCTATTTATAACACTCGCGCTTATGCAATGTAATTAACGGTTCATTATAATCGGGCATAGTGGGTTATCGCTACATAGGCTAATTCGTAATCATTTAAAAGAAATGTACTTGCGTTCATAAGTAAAAACAAGCAATGTATCTCATCTCGATATTTATAAAATAGTGATAAATAAATTAAGGCGGGGATATAAACTCACTTTAGGCAAAAGTATTGATTTATGAATAAACCAAATAAGTAGGACGTCAAAGAATGTCCCGAAAGCAACCTATTAAATAACGGGTCGTCTTAGACTAGTGCAAATGAAATGATGTGATGCAAATTTATTTTTATAGCATTATATCACCACCTAATAGTTTGCGTTTTAGTTTTATAAGTCAAAATATATTTTCGATATAATTCGCCATTTTTATCCGTCATTATATACTTTACTAATATTTTCAAGTAATTAATTTAAATAAGTCCTAATTCGTTTTCTTAATATTATTTTTGAAAGCTTCCGACGTATTTAGAAAATATATAACCATTACTACAATATTCGCTAAGATTTTATACCTCAAACGGACTCAAAAATGCCCAAAAACCCATTTAATTTTCCAAACAGCACCCTATTTTCATAAGGATACATTCTGGTCCAGATTTATAAATTTATATTTTCTTCGATTCACGAAACGAGCGAATACTACATTTTTGCGTACAGTCGAGCTCTACAAAATATCAATTATAAACTTTTCCCGACTCGAACGTGAAAAGGGTCAAAATACCGAAGCAGAAAACTGGTCAGACTTATATAAAAAACTGTTTTTGCCAGAAAAATTACTAAACTTCTTTTGGCCAAATCTCATTCATTTTAAGTCTGATTTTTGCGTTCTTTATAACCACGCGTTCGTATTTAAGTCTACTATCATATTTTCAAGGCCTCGGATTTTAAGACCAGATTTACTGTACGAAAATAATAGGTGAAAATCTTGACAGCAACTATATATTTTCTATTCTACCACTTTAATTCATCCACAAACTGCAACTCCATACTAGTCTAATCCTTTCCACCAATTTTCTTGGCTAGAGAGAAAGAGGAGTTTTTATTTTTCTTGCTAAGGGAATTGTAAGAGAAATGTTAGGTTAGATCTTGCTTAATATAAACACTAATGGTTGGTCTTAAAGCCCTTTTTAAGCATGTATAGTGAGAATCTACCCATTTTTGGTGTGGGTTGTTGCTTTGGCCGGTTATAAGAGTCAAAAATGAGGATAGGTTGGGTCTTAACTTGCTTCCTAGATCACAAGATAGCATAAGGTGATGTTATACATAGAAACAAAAGTAACCAAGGTTCAAGAATGTTTCCTTTACTACAAATAGAGAGGGGGCGGCATTTTGACAAATGGGTGGAAAAACATTTCAAGTTTTATATTATGGCATATTTATATATATGTATATGTATAAATAAGGTGGTGTTGGTTTATTTGCATGCATGCATGCACGCACATAAGAGTATACATAAGCGTTTTACGTAAAACTTAAAAATTAAAATATGTAGACTTATAAATTATATTCATAAAAGTCATATAATACATATTTGACGTAAAATTATATCTATTTAATTCCGGTTTAAGTTTAAAGTTGTTTTTCGGGTTACGCGATTTAACTTAACGGCTACACGAAAAAGTAAACACGTAAGGTCTCAAAGTAAATAGTTTTGAGTTTATTGACGTGTAATGACCTGAAAAATGTGAGTTGTTACAGTCTCCTCATGTTAAAAGAATTTCACGAAATTCAGTTTGGGTTGCCTTTCGGAGTGGTGTTAACGAAGAGGTGTGGATACTTGCTGTGGAATTGATCTTCACGTTCCTACGTGAAATCTATATCTCTTCTAGAGTTTCATCAAACCTTGATGATGGGATGCGATTTGGATTTTTGCTTTTAATTTGGATGATCTTCTCAGTTGTTTGGTGGATGATTTCTGCTTTCATGCTGGGCCACCGATACAACCGCTTCAAATCGTGATACATCTTTTCGGATCCAAGATGGGTAGAATAATTAGACTTAAGCGATTCAGGCATAATAAAATCCCATAATCCTCCAAAACATGGTAACCAAATTTGCTTCTCAATACAGAGTGTCCCTATCAGGACGAGTCTCACACTCCTTGTCTATACCACGAAGATTTTCGTTCTCAATCATTCTCCTCTTTAATCGCTTCAGCTTTAGCATCCAAGATGTGCGGCGGTAAGTTTAAATTTATCGTCTTGACCAAAGCTCGATCTCTTAGTGATTTTATCCGTTCCTTACGGCTTAAAGCATCAGTTACAACATTTGTCCTTTCAGGGTGGTAACGATTCTATACATATGATGACGTCACAATTACTAAGTTCTACGGCATTAAGTCGACGTTGGATGAGGGTTTAGCAAACTCCTTAATGGCGACCAAACTCGTTGGTGGATTATTCTAGGGTGACTAGTGATGCGTCTCGTCTTTTTGGCTTAGGATTTGGTGTAAGGTGAGGTTGACTCTAAATGTTCATAACATGCACATCTTATGTATACGCACTCAAAATTTTGCTTTTTAGGAATATAAGTAGTAAATTAATTTTGACAAGATTTTAAGGTGACTACTCCCAGCATAGCATGGTCCTTCCTGAATTAGACATAAGTGACCAGGCTATGTATAATTGAGGACTAACGATGAAGTGCTCATTTTCGTCAAACTAATGTTATGTATAAGGTACTATCAAAATAATTTTATAATGTAACAAAATAATTCATAAGATAAAAGCAAGGTAGCTTATAAGATGACAACAAAAAAGTTTATGAAATGACAGAAAAACAATTTATAAGGTGATAGCAAAACAGCTTATAAAAAGATAGTAAAATAGTTTATATGATGATAATAAAATAGTTTACTAGGTAATAGCAAAATGATTTATAAGATTATAGTAACATAGTTTTTTTTAAGACGATAGCAAAATAGTTTATAAGGTTATAAGAAAACAGTTTATAAGGTGGTAGTAAAATGGTTTATAGAGTGGTTGTGAAAATGTTTATAACGCTATAATAGTTTGAGGAGTGGCTTTCATGACACGTAAATTAATAGAGGATTTAAAACATCCACATGATACAACGAGATTTGAAGGAGAGTACAATTACAAATCTCTTTAAGAAATAGAGTATAAGAAGGTTCCAATTTGGGTTTCACTAGGTAAGACGGGAAGGTCTCTCCTTAAGCATTATCTGCTATGACGCTAGAGTTTCCGTGAGCTTTTCCTTTCCAGCACTTGTTCACATGGTTCTGAATCTTCCACTTTGGACAATCATTCTTGTAATGTCCTAGCATTCTATACTCATAACAGGTACCTTCAGCTTTCTGTTTTGCCACTGAGGGTCTTGGTGTATTTGTCGGAACTGGGTCCAACAACTTCTTGTTTGATGACCAACCCGCTTGTAATTTCCACATTTTATAGTGCACAAGCCAGTGTGATGAAATTTACACTTGTTACACAGAGGTAGAGTTCCAGTATATCCTTGCTTATTGCTTGGCCCGGCAGCGTGTGCTCCAATCACCTTGTGCCTTTTGTTTTGTTGTCGGCTAGAACTTCCGCCATGGTCACCTTCCCATTTCCTCTTGTCGTTAGAATTCTTTGCCATCTTGTCTTCCTGACGTTCGGCCTGCTCCATTGAGTCACAAGCCATGCGGGTTTTTGTCTCGTAGATAGCAATAACCTCAATAGCATTAGCAACTCGCTGGGCTACAATCTGCTCAATTTTGGCTAAACTCATCCTTTGATTTGTAGTTGTCATAGTTCTTCAAAATCATAAGAAATATAATATATGATGAGATTTCATCCAAAGTAAAATCACGACACGCAATAAGTACAATATATATATATATATATATATATATATATATATATATATATATATATATATATATATAGATAGTGAGATCACGACACGCAGAGGTATAAGATGAAATCAACCATGGAAAAAATAAATCAACATCACAAGCAGCATAATTATAACCAGCATTATAGATTAATACTTAATACATTGTTTTACATGAATAAAAGAGTACAAGTTTCTCATTAATTCTACCAACAGAGTACTACTCATTTTAGTAAGCTATAATACAAAAGAAGCTACAAGTGACACTAATCTATCTGTCTATGGACCAAGGTGCCTCTCAATCTCCTAGAAACTAATCTTTATGTCTTGTGCTCGACTCCGTAGCTCAGCCATCTCAAGCCTGTCAGCCCTACGGGACTCCATCAAATTTATGATATCCATCTGGGCGGCTCCTAGTGAAGCCTACCTCAACTCGCTGCTCTGCAGCCTCAGCCCTAACATGTCGTGCCTCAACATCCTGCTCTATCATCACAACTATCTGAGTGCGAACTCCGTCTCTAGTTTGTCTAACATGGCTTTGCTCAAGAGAGTCTCGGCGTACTCGACTCGACTGTGCAACTTTGAAATCTCGAGTCTGTCAGTCACACAAGAATCCTGTAACTCTGTGACCTGCTACTCAGCATACACTGCTCGGAGCTGCAACCGTGTGATCCTGCCTCTAGCAATCCTCAACGAGTCTCGAGTAATCCCGTCGTGCTGTTCCAATGACTCAACTCTAGCACGAAGAGTCACAGTCTCCTGCTCGGCAAATGCTAATCTAGCACGCAGGGTTTCTATGTTATCCCCTACTGACTTAATATTCTCTGGTGGTGGTGGTGGTACTGCTACTGGTGGTGGTGGTGGCGGTAAAGGCGATCTAGATCTTTTACAAGATGATGATGGTAAAAGTGATGGTGGTGGTGAAGGTGGTGATGCTGCTAATGATGGCAATGGGATCTCTTATCCCGGTCAAAGGACAATAGCAGAGCTGATAAGTAGGGGTCGGGTAGGTGGTGGCTGGACAACTTATGTCAAAGCAGTCTGAGTGTGGGGTGACTCGGAAGTCTCGGTCAGATCCTTGTCTAATGAGTCATCCTTTATGGGCTTGGAGTCTGAGTCAGAATCTGGTGAGTAATCAGGCGAAGCTGGTACATAATCTGGTGATAGCGGTGCAGGTCTAACAGGTAAGGTGGTGACCTCATCATCAGCATTAGAGAGGATGATAAACGGAATAAGTACTCTTGTATGTGGCGTAACAGAAGGACGGGGTGTAGTCATAGTACCATGACAATCAAGGGTTTATATAAATAACTTTCATATAAGGCAAGTATAAAATGTACGTAAGGGAAAATAAATGTAAGTATAAGTCATGCAAACAAGTAGTGTGTATGCACATGAAAAAGTTTTATGTGATGCAATGTTTATGAAATGGTTATAGTCTAGGTGAAATATACAACCTAGTTCTCTATAACCTTGGCTCTAGATACCAATCTGTAACACCCCCAAAATATGTGGTCGTGGAATGCTAACCGGGGGCGTTATTTCATAATACATAAGCACAAGATATAATAGAATGACCTCTACATGAGTCGTTTAAAAGATATCCTCGTTGATACATTTGAAATATTTAAGTTTTTAACAAGTGGTCTCATAAGTTTGCATCACAAGAAAATCATAATTTTAATACAACGAGGATGATTTAGTGCAAGAGAACATCCATGAAAATAGTCTTGATGAATGTCAACTCCAATGCACTTCATAAATGTCCATACAAGTTATTCACCTGAGAAATACATGCTTAAAAATGTCAACATAAAGTTCGTGAGTTCAAATGTTTAAGTTTATAAAAAGAGTGAACTGCAAGATTTAGAAATGCATGACTATTGTATGTATACAACGTCACAAAAAGTAATTAAGATTGCACTAAGCTCATGACACCGAAGCTACAACACAGTTTGCGTGCAATTTAATGCAATAAAAGTACCCAAGCAGGTGTTCAACCCAAAACACTCGTAGTCCGATATGGTATACGTCTGTTTGATCGGTAATGCGTTTTGTTTACCGATAGTAAGCGCTTAACTTACCCGAACAGGGATGTCAATCCCAAGAGATCTATTTATAA
>BQNB010062991.1:0-17995 GCA_026074375.1 Tanacetum coccineum
TATTCAAGTAGCCAAAGTAGAATTTCTATATATCGAGAGTGGTTCAATATCACTTGTGACACACTCACTAATTAATTCTTATACTAGTCATGTTTGACACACTAGCTTTTGAGAAGATTATGATTATTTTTTGAAAAAAAAAATAGCTTAAAATATAAGTTTTGTTTAGCACACAAAACTTATTTAATATTTTAGAAAATTAATCTTTCATAATCTTTTAAAATCAAATGCTATGTAGCTTATGAAAATAATTTATTTTTTCTTGCTCTCGCTCATTCTCTATCTACTTTTACATCTACAGTTCCAGCAAGAACACCTACTTGCGCCAAAAATATTTACTGATTTTTATAAATAACAATTTTTTATTGGTAAAAAACTTGAAGATGTTAGATTGGCAATTTCCATCTTATTAGTCATCAAGACATTGATATATTGTTATAAAGAATGAACTAGAAACAATGCAAAATGAGCTTAGACTACAATATGCTAATAAGACCCATAAATATTACTATACCTAAACTGATTTTTTTTTTTGGAAAAGCATTAATATATTACCACAACACCAAAAATTACAAACCAAAAACAACCCACTTTTCTTCATTATTTTTGAATTGAGATTAATATTATGTTATCAGTGGCTGAAGTTTGATCGAGTTAAAGCAAATACCTAAACACTACAACAATCTGTTGACTTCGGGTCGACATACTCGACCCAAAAAAACAAAAAGAATCGACCCAAAGGTCTAAGGGTCGACTTAGTCGACCCAAAAGTGGCGACCCAAAATTTACGACCCAAAAAATTTTGGGTCGACATACGCGTTTGTAACTTGGGTCGACAAATGGGGGCCACCACTTTTTAGTGGGATACTTTGACTTTGTTTTGGGTCGACACTCCTTTTAAGTTTTGGGTCGACAATGTCGACCCATACTTTTTTATTTAATAAATGTTTTAAATAAAGAATATATGTATTTATGTATTTAATAAATGTTTTAATAAATAATTTTGGGTCGACATTATTTTTGAACTTTGGGTCGACAATGTCGACCCAAAGATAAATATATAATAAGCAGATTACTAGCAGCAGTCCACTGTCGACATTCCATTAATTTTGGGTCGACATTGTCGACCCAAAACTCGAATTTAGGGTCGACAATGTCGACCCTAAGATGAACCTGGGAAAAAAAAAAAATTCAGCTGCAGTTTTTCCAGATTTTTTCCGGAAAAAAATCTACGTTTCATCAAATCCATAATTCGCCAAATCCACTATACGATACAATAACAAATCATTAAACGTTACAATACCACAAATCACGATACGATAAATTATTATTCAAAAAATCCACGATACGATAACAAGTCTAAAAGTTTTAAGTGTTACAAATTTCACGATACAAACATAACAAGTCTAACAAATCCATAATACAAACATGACAATAGCACAAAACGCCTAATCCGACTCCTCCGACTCCTCCGACTCATTCTGCACCTCCTCATTATCCCCCTCCTCGTCCTCCGAATAGTCACCACCCGATTGTTGATTGTCCCCCTCCTCATTATTATCCCCCACTCATTGTCTTCAACCCGCCAACATATCCCTATCACTAGCCAATTCATCAACGACTCCGCGTATCGTTATTATAGGATTGGTTATGAAGCTGGGGAAGTTTGACTGTTAGAAGAAGAGGCTAGGTTGGAGTTCATAAACGGGTTATAAAATTGTTAAAGTATTATTGTTGACGGGAGTGAAAAGGCACTTGGCCAGAACATAGGAGGTTTGGAGTGGTTGAGTGGGCGGGATATCAGTGGGCCGGTATATCAGGAGGAGGGGGCCGGATAATGAGAACGGGCGGGATATTGAGACGGGTCGCATAGAAGGCTGGAGTGGTGATTGTAATGGAAGGGAGGGTTATGTAAGTTAGCCCATTCAGGGCTGAGTTGGCCATAGTTTGGGCGTGCAAAAGCAGGAGGCATAAATGGACGAGTAGGGTTTGGTGCATAGTTAGAAAAATAGTCACCTATGGCTCCATACATCGTCTCACTATTTTGGTACGCCGCGTCAGCCTCAATGCAGCCAAATAAATAAGCCCGTTGCCTGCGCCTCCGCGGATTTGCTCCTAACAACTACGGCCTCTTGATCCCTTTGCCTTCAATATCCGTCCATCCTCCTCCCGACTATACATCTGGAAATGCGTGAGGACCGCGCTCTGCGGGAAGATGAGACCACCACCCGGTAACTCTGCCCTTTCCCGACATGTTCTGGCGGTTTTGGTACTCTTGAACGACTTTCATCCAAGAATCTTGATCAGTCTTGTACGGGATGACAGCCGCTCTAAACCTGATCTTGCATGATCTTCATATCCAACGAGAAAGAAAAAGAAAAAAGTTAAAAACAAAAAATACTTATCAGAATTAACTAGTTAAATTACTTACGTATCTCTTCAGGTTTTTGGTCTTAAACTTCCCAGTCCCGGCCTCGAGTGCGTCTTCCTCAAGTCTCAATTAGGTCCTCGAATGGACCTTTCTGACTTTTCTGCACAATAGACGAATAAATTAATAACAAGCTATAAATAAACATAGTAAACACTTTTAAAATATCACTAAAAATTAATAAAGAGTCTTACATATTCGTTCCTAGAGCCTGCGCGAATGATTTTCTTCCATTGATGGGTTAGAATCGTGTTCTTTCTTCCGGCTCGGATTGGCAGCATTCTGAAACTTCAGTCCTCGCCACCCGAATCCGTATGGGACCACCATCACCAATTATTCCACTCATCTTCGGTTCTGTCTCCCCACAACTTTTCCTTCGGCGCAGATGATTCCTTTGCCTCCTCGCCGAACCAAAAAATTATTACTTGTAAAATGAATCAGCCCATGATCCTTTGCTTATTTTTTGCGCCAAAAGATCCTCAGTTTCAATTGCAGCCCAAAGCTTTACCCTGTCCCCCTACCGTATAGACATTTGGCCCATCTACCACTTTATCCTGATTATTGTACCAAGAGGGCTAGTCGAAAATAGCTCTACATATAAACATAAACCATATGCATATAAATAAACAACACAATTTAAACATAACACGCATATCCACACGTCGATAATAAGAAGTAAAATATACAATTTATTATGGGGTGCATTACCTCAAGAGTAGGGAAAATATGCGCTTTATACGCCTCTGGAATTTCTTCCCACTCGCAAGCAAGGGGAAGGTACTTGACTGTTTCCCCCATTAGGCTATTCAACATGCTTGAATAATCGCTTGTAGGATGGAACGTACCTAGATCGCCGTAATCAAAGCCGATCGTCAAAGGTCCGTTGCCAATTTGTCTAAACGCCCATTCCTTAAGGACTCATTTCCGGCTCGATACGCAGGTTGGAACCTACAAGATAAGTTATTGAGATCATGAAAATATCAAGCAAAAGAAATTAAAAAAATAATTAGTGTTATATAAATAATAACTAAACACAATTTCTTACATTCGCACTGGCCGGTACGGGCCGGTTGGGCCGTCTAGGTGGACTACCACCAGGCAATCCCCAACCGTGTGACTGGGAAATAACGCACGCCATCTGTAAAATAACAAGTACAAGAACACACAGTTTCGTGGACCAATTAATGCTAATACACAAATTCATATAAATATACACATTTTAACATATAAAAACAATTCCACTCAAATAAAAAATACACATTTAAACATATAAAAACAATTCCATTCAAATGCAAAATTACAACATTTATACTTATAAAAACAATTACATTCAAAATAGAAAAATTACACATTTAAGCATATAATAACTTTTCATTCAAACTACATCTTAAGATTGATTGTCATCGTCAGAATCATCGCTAGATAAAACTTCTTCAACATTAGTACTAGGGTTCACTTCATCATCATCAGACACTACAACATCATCATCATCATCAAGGACATGTGCATAGACATCATCTTCAGCATTGCCTTCATTAGCATTAGCATTGTCATCATTAACTGGAAGATAGTAGCGTCCACTTCTGTCGAATTCAGAATTTATACTACAAATTTCGTATTCTCAAAATTAGTCATTCAACAGACAGTGTAAACATTTGATGACAGCTACCAATTATAACATCTTGATCGGTACACTGCCATTTCTCGTTGATAAACAAGTTCGAACGGCGACCTTCCAACCACGTGGTTGTCTAGCAAGGTCATCAAGGTAAGAATCCTTGTGTTACTTGTGTCGCAAGAATGTTATTGTTATTTTTGTGAAATATCCCTATCAGTCAAAATATGTTGTATGTCATGTTCAATGTAAGAACGCCTGTTGCGTGTCGTAAGGTTCTTAGGGTTAATGGTGTCAAACCATTTACATCGAAACAAGACAACCTTACGGTTGCCGATATAAGTGAGCTCCAGGATTTCTTCGAGTTGACCATAATACATCTCGCCATCAAGCCCTAGTGTTGAAACTCCGCTGCATTGAGTGGTATGAAGTATATCGCGTTCATGTACCACAAACTTCACACCGTTTAACTATGCAAGCGGTAGATGTACATGTACTAATAGGTCACACATGCCAAGAGAATAACTCTTCCACTAAGCCTTCGTTCACTTTTTTTTTTCACAATCTACGAAATAAAGAGATGCAAACAGACTTTAGATGAGCAAATAACTCAAGGTAATATATCTAATTATTTACCTTGTGATTAAACCACGCGGGAAAATTCGTTTCCACGTTATCACAGGTCGAATTTTCTGCAAAAAGTTCATGATATTAGGATAAGTCCATCGAGAAAGAAGATTTTTCAAAATAAAAAAAGGAAGAAACAACTCTCTGTACACCCAAGATGTCTGTGCGTCGACTCATGACTGTTGTTAAGTAACAAACCATACAACTGCCTGCCTAACAACTGTAGTCAGCCGTAGTTGCTTTCATTCGCCTCAGCCCCGTCAGTTTGCATGCGGACCGGAACACCTGGAATTTATTTGGTTCTTCTTCAGGCAAACCGTCGTCATTTCTGCCAAGACGATTAAATCTCGTCTCGACATCATCCTTAAGATAACGCGAACAAAAAGTTAATGCTTCTTCTGCAACATAACCCTCCGCAATAGAACCTTCAGGTTTTGCTTTATTTCGGACATAATTCTTTAGCTTCTTCATGTATCTTTCAAATGGAAACATCCACCTGTAGCGAATAGGGCCACCTAGAATAGCCTCATCGGGTAAATGTATAGCCACGTGAATCATTATGTCAAAAAAAGCAGGAGGAAAAATTTGCTCTAACTCAATCAAGATACTGATCGATTGTTTTTTAGCTTCTGACATGTCCTGCTGCATCAAAGTTCGAGCACAAAGCTGCTTAAAGAATAAGCA
This sequence comes from Tanacetum coccineum, assembly GCA_026074375.1. Taxonomy (NCBI): domain Eukaryota; kingdom Viridiplantae; phylum Streptophyta; class Magnoliopsida; order Asterales; family Asteraceae; genus Tanacetum; species Tanacetum coccineum. Next base: position 5,355 of record BQNB010062991.1, read on the forward strand.
AAACTCGATTATAGGAGCTGCAATGCTTTTGGGCAAGTATTGTTGTACTCCATAAGGAAGTAACCGATGCATCATTATATGACAGTCATGAGATTTCATGCCCGTTATATTGTTATCATCAGCCGTCACTTTTTGCTTGAAGTTGGATCCAAACCCATCAGGTAGTCTAACTCCTTTGATGAATTTACAAAAACGTTTTCTGCCTTCTGTGGTGAAAGAGTACTTTGGATGAGGCTTCTCCAACTTCCCGTTTGGTTTTTTAACTAACCACAACTCCTTTCGAACTTTCAAAGTTTCCAAGTCTTGCCTTGCCTTTACCGTGTCTTTGGTTTTGTCGTTCTGTAACAAGGTATTCAGTAAAGCCTCAAGCGCGTTCTTTTCGATGTGCATGACATCGAGATTGTGTTTTAGTTTTAGAAAGGGCCAATACTCAAGATCCCAAAAGATAGAACGCTTACTCCAATTCAATTCAATTTCTCGATTAGGTTTAGGGTTCTTTTTAGCAATATCTGGATGTTTCCCCGGGCGACGTTTTAAGACTTTACTAATTTGTAACTGGATCTCCAATTCGGAAAACTTTCTAGGTTTAGGTGTCGGTTCTTTTGAACCATAGTATTCCTTAAATTTACTCCTTTGTGGATGTCGTGTCCTTAAAAATCTTCTATGACCAACATAAGCGATTTTGTTCTTGACAGCCATCGATGGAGTGTCCACGTTACAAGTGGGGCATGCGTAGTAGCCTTGCCCACTCCACCCAGACAAACTACTTCGAGCTGGGAAATCATTGATGGTCCATAAGAGCGCCGCTTTCATTTGGAAATGAGTACCCGTAGCAGCGTCTTTCGTCCAAACTCCTTTCCATAATTCTTGGAGTTCTTTAATCAAAGGCTGCAAGTAAACATCAATGTCCTTTGCAGGTGATTTAGGGCCGGGAATTAACATCGTCAACATTAAGGAAGTTTCTTTCATACACATCCACGGTGGTGTGTTGTATGTTGTCAATATGACCGGCCACATGCTGTAAGTTTGACTCATCATGCCAAAAGGATTAAAACCATCAGCAGCCAACCCTAATCGAACGTTTCTAGCGTCACCAGAGAACTCAGGTTTCATCATGTCAAAATATTTCCATGCTCTACCGTCACACGGGTGATTCATCTTACCTTTTTCCTTAGACTGTCCAGTAGCATGCCAAGTCATCCACTTTGCTATGTGTTTTGTGTTGAACATACGTTGTAGTCTAGGTGTTAACGGAAAGTAACGCACGATCTTTTTTGCAACTAACTTCCCGGCCTTTGTCTTCTTTTTGTATCTACTCTCTTTGCAGACTGGACAATTAGGCATCTTTAGGTTTTCCTCTGATCCCCAAAATAAAAAACAATCATTTATACAAGCATGGATCGATTCGTATCCCAACCCGATCTTTTTGTATGTCTTCTTGATTTCATAGTACGACGATGGGAAATTGTATCCTTTGCTAGGGGGACATGCCTTTTGGAGAAGAGCTAGAATCTTGTTAAACCCGGCATCAGTTATTTTATGTAAAGCCTTGATGTGCGAAATCTCTGTTGTAAATTCCAATGTACTCATATCACAACCCGGGTACAACTTTTGGGTGGACCTAGAAAGTAACTCTTCAAACTCGTTATTAGGACCCGTTGTTTGGAATGGTTGAGGACCAGTTGTTTGAGTTGGTGGAGTTGGGACATTATTTGCAGAAATATCTTCGAAAACGTATCCATGTCAACGTGTTCAGGTGAATGCGATACTTGTGGAGGTAGCGGAAGAATCGGTTCACCGTGATATTTCAAAGTGGTATAATGTTGGTCAAACCCGTAACGAGATATGTGATACCTCAGAATTTCGAGGGAACAACGAATATCATCACGGTTACAACATCGACTACAATGGCAATGGATCTTTTGTGTGTTGGGGTGCAACAAAGGCTTTACAATGCTTTATGAATGCAAAAAAGACCATCTAAAATTCACGAAATTACGATGGATATAGGTCCAACTCTTATCAATGTCATAACTGCGTTGCAAAAAACATATTCAAATGAAATGATTTTTATTTTTTATACCAAAAGGTCATTAACAAATATGAATCTTGTCCGTTTACCTAAGTGCAACTATGGAAGGCAAATCCACCCCCTCTTGGGAATGTTTTCGTCTCATATATGAATGCTATAACCGATAACAATTTGAGTAAAATTTAGGCAGCATTTCCCCTCAACTCCCCCAAATTTGTGTTTAGAAGAATATTCGTTAGAGAAAAGAGAACACGTCGAAATCATCTCAAATAGTAAACCAATTATAACCAGCATCATACCTAAAATGAGGACAAACCTTCAAACAGCAGTCCCAAACAGGGACTTTCTGAAATAATTTCTAATAAAATTAATTATCGACGGGTTCTATAGGTTGAGTTTACTTCGGACAGGGATTTTCATAAATTTTCCCCGAATTAATCACTAAAATCCTAAAAAATTCCGAAAACACATAATCAATGACTTTTCCAACATATAATCATATAAGCCGCAATCAAAAATGATCATAAGCTCACATTAAGCAGAAACAAAACACCCCTAAGATATATAAAGCCGAAACAAACACCCCGTTTATAACTTATCTGCCAAACAAACATCAAATTTAACCAAAACAACACCTTTTCGTTCACAATTTAGCCGAAACAAACATCATAAATAAGCCAAACAAACAGCCCGCATTTAACCGAAACAAACCTAGTTTTCCTGGGGTAGACTTTAGTTGCTGCTAAGCCAGCCAGGTCTTTGCTAGCTGCTACAAACATCAATAGCATCGGTGGTGGTGGTGGCTCTAACATACACATTATCAAATAATAAAACAAATTAACCTACTAATAATCAAAAAATAACCAAATTAACAAAATAAAACAAACAAACCTCTATATCAATTAAGGGTTTAAAACCAACCAAACAAGGGTTTAAGAATTATTAATTAGAGGATTAAAGAAAAAGAATTAAACTAATAGAAGAGGAGGAGTGGTGGTGGTTGCGGCACGTGTGCTCGTGTGCGAGTGTGGTGGCTGTGGTGGTGGCTGTGGTGGTGGCTGTGGTGGTGGCTGTGGTGGTGGCTGTGGTGGTAGATGTGGCTGTGGTGGTAGATGTGGCTGGCTGTGGTGGTGATGTTGAAGAGGGTGTTTTTTTTCTTCTAAGTATCAATCGATAGATCTGTTAACTTTGAAAGAATGTATAGATTACATTTTGGGTCGACATTGCCTACGAATTTTGGGTCGACAATGTCGACCCTAAGTTGGTCAAAGATTCTCACGCATAATAACTATTTGGGTCGACATATAGTTTGTACTTAGGGTCGACAATGTCGACCCTAAGTCTTTTTATTTTTGGCGGGTTTTTTGACTTTTGGTGAAAATATTGGAGGCAAACATACGGGTCGACCTATTTGTTAAATTTAGGGTCGACAATGTCGACCCTAAACCCCTTAATAAATTAAATCTCCTTCTATTAAAAATAATCAATACTTTAATATTAAAATAATTAAAAACTTTACTAATATTTCATTAAAAACTTTACTAATATTTCATTAAAAATAAATTAGAAATCATTTTAAAATATTTTTTTATATTATTAAAAATTATTGTTAATATTAAAAAGAATAATAAATTAAAAATCATTCAAAATATTATCGGTGAAACATAAAATGTTAATCGGATGAGTAAGAATTCTATATTATAGGTTACTTTTATATTATTAATAATTAAAATTAATATTAAAAAGAATAATAAATTAAAAATCATTCAAAATAGTTAGGGTTTATATCATAGGTTCAATGTATGAGTCAGGTAACTATATTAGAGGTTCAACGTATGAGTGAGGGTTCTATTTATTAGGTTCAACCGATGAGTGGGAGGAGTTCCTATATTAGAGGTCAACATGAGTGGGGTTCTATATTAGAGGTTCTAAAGCTACTATTACAACATTAGCGGTTTCCACTATCACCCGCCCAAAAACTCCCTCCGAAGCCAAAATACTGGCCTCATATTGCCCTCCCTAAAACCCTCCTCCCGCCCAAAACACCCGCCAAATACTCCCACCAAAAATACCCGCCAAAAACACCCTCCAAATACTCCCGCCAGGCATTCTTCTTTACCATTAAAATGGATAGTATCATATCCTCCCAAGCACACACACACTCTTATCCTCACAACCACCACCACATTCACCACCACCTCGATCAACTGTCACCAGATGAGCGAACTAATCAAACTTGGGTTGTGCAAGTGTAAAAACGGAAATGTGGTGTGCGAACAGCATAGCAGAGATCACAGTTATGGTCAACGATACTAACGCGAAGTCCTAAATTCAAAAGGTGAACTAGCAAATGCGAGTAACATTATGTAAATATAAAATAGTTTAGCTGTCAAAATGACTTTGCTTAGATTTCCTTACTACTACCAGCCAGGAACTAACAGAGGAGGATGTGGCTACTTTATTGTGATGGATGCTTCTCCTGGACCGTCAACACCGTCAAAGTCATTCTTTCGGGAACTTCTTCACTCCCAAGTCATTCTCCAGAGAACTTCTTCACACCAAGTCATTCTCCACAATTCCTGCACAGAACTCGAATGAAAGAGTGCTCAAATAGGTAATTCTTGGCTGAAAGAATAAAGACACTAGAGGCAAGGATAATGTACTAGAGGGACACCAGAGATGGCAAGGCTTCCCGAAACCACACACAGAGTCAGCAGGAATACTACATCACGAGATCTACCAGGGAGAAAACCTTAAATGAGTAGATTTTTCATTAAGATAAAATCATTTTAGCATTGGGAATGTAAGAAAACTTAATATGCTTAATGTTTGAGATGGAAAACTAGTATGCTTTAAATGTTTCAGTGTTTTGAACGAGTCTAATGTAATTGATATTATAATAAAAACGTTAATCGATTAGAATCATTCCCGTGTATTTTGATTATTATTGTGTTAAAACTACATTAATAAAGTGATACCTCCATCTATTAAAATATATAAATTTTTAATTGATTTAAAATATTTATATATAATTCCCTCTCCCTCTTAATAAAGTGATTTTTATAAATATAATAAACTTTTTTAATAAAATATATTACTTTAAAAAAAATAAAAGTGGTTCGTTTCGGCCGGGTCGGTCCGAGTTCCCCGTTTCGTAATAATTATATATAATATTGAATTTTTTATAAAAAAATATAAAACTTTTTTTATAAAATATTTATCTTTTTTTATAAAAATATAAATTGTTCGTTTCGGCGGTCGGTCCGGTTTCCTCTTTTCGTATACAATTTTGTATAAAATGATTTTTTATAAATATATAAATCCTTTTTTTATAAAATATATAACTTTTAAGAAAATAATATAAATTGGTTCGTTTCGGCAGGTCGTCCGGTTCCCCGTTTCTATATAATTAATATATAAAATGATTTTTTATAAATATATAAAACTTTTTTAAAAAATATATAACTGTTTATAAAGAAATATAATTGGTTCGTTCGGCCCGGGTCTCCGGTTTCCGCGTTTTTCGTAACAATTATTGTATAAAGGATTTTTTTATAGAAAATATATAATTTTTTTTTATAAAATATATAACTTTTTATAAAAAATATACATTGGTTCGTTTCGGCCGGGTCGGTCCGGTTCCTCGTTTCGTATATAATTATTATATAAAATGATTTTTTATAAAATATATAATAACTTTTTTATAAAATATATAACTTTTTTATATATATTTTTTAATTGTTTAAATATTTATATATAATTTTTTAAATGCGTTTATATATTATTATAACATTTTTAAAACATTTTTATATTTTTGGGTCGACATGTCGACCCAAAACTTTAAAAAAATAATATAAATTTGGTTTGGTTTCGGCCGTCGCCCGGTTCCCCGTTTCGTAATATTATATTATTAAAAAATAGATTTTTTATAAAATATATAAAACTATTTTTTATAAATTGAAAAACTTTTATATATAATTTTAATTGTTTTAAAAATTATTATATATAATTTTTTAATGCATTTATATATGTTTAAACCTTTTTTTAAACATTTTTATATTTTGGTCGACATTGTCGACCCCCAATTATAAGGCAAGTTATACCCCTATGACTCCACTTTACACCCAATCTCGTGTCTTAGCTCCTCGTGCAAAATCCACCAGATGTGTTATACGATATTTTTTTTTCTTTTGTATTTGTTTTTTATTGGGTTATATATGGCCATGAGGTGTATTATAACTTAAGTGATGGAGAGAGGGTAATTTTAGATTAACTTAGAAGTTTTGAGTTATAGAGGAGAAGTGCGGAGATGACTTCACTTTTAATTGCTATAAAACGCTAATGGGCACCTAGTGCTCTAAGTATTAAAACTTTGGCTTCGGTTAGAGATGGTTTACGTGGTTTTAGGTGAACGACTAAGATGATTTATGTAGAATGTGGGTGTGTATAATGAGCGGTGCTTTACAAAGTAAAGTGACTTTGGCTAGGGGTGTTCGTGGACGGTTGGTTAGCTAGAGTTTCGATTTTTTATTTTCTTGCACCTTAATCGAAATCGAAAACATGGTTAACTGAATTTTATGGTTTTATTCGATTTAATTAACCTTTTATCCATAGTAAGTTTCCTAATTGTTAATGGTGCATCAAAAAGATTTTTCAATCATGTCGCTATGTGAAGTATGGAGTAAAAGAGTTTTCAATCATTGGTAATAGGTCCTACCGGATATAGCCGTGTCTTTTCGGATATGGCTGAGTCTGTCGTCTAGATATGTCCGTATCGGCCGATTGTGGTCGGTCTTGTCGGGGGCCGTGTCTGTCCGGGTCTGGCCGTTATGACCGGGTCTTATCCTGGCCGGTGTTGACAGGTTATGGCCGGGTCTGACAGGGTCTTGTCCTGGTCGGTGTTGACTAGTTATGGCCGGGTCTTAGCCGGTTATGGCCGAGTCTTGACGGTTATCACCGGGTCTTGGGTCTTGTCCGAGGCAGGCTGGTTTTGACCGGTTATGGCTGGGTCTTGGCCGAGTTTGACCGGGTCTGGCGGATTTTGACCGGGTATGGCCGCGTCTTGGCCGGTTATGGCCGGGTCTACCCGGTGTTGATTGGTTATAGCCGAGTCTTGGCCGGTTATGCCCTGAGACTATAAGTCTCTACAGAAGTCTTGTTGGGTTTTACAAACTAATTAACCATATTAAATTTAACACGGTACGCAGCGGAATAAAAGGATAACATGTAGAATACATAATTACTAGGAATAGAAGAAGTATTACATTTTAGCACGAAATGATACACCGTTATAGGATAACCGTAACACCTTCTTCTTTATACGCGTGTGTATATGTCACACGCGAAACACAAGAATTAAAGTATGTTCCTCTAAGCTTCACACACAATACGTTCTTAGCAAAAATGAAGTTATGTATTATAGTGGTTGTATTTAGCAAACGATCACCAAATCTTGACAATTCAAGCAAACTGAATGACCCTTTGTTCTTAAGGTCGAACTAACAAGCCAGCGAAACCCTTTGGGGTATTTATAGCGATTGAACAAAGAGTACAGGAACCCTATGTGGGTTTGTAGAATCAGTCGAGCAAGAGAAACAACAAAGATGATATATATGTATTAGGTTTTCAAGTCGTTATATTGAATGAAGCCCCAAACATGTATATATAGTCCCCTAGACTTTCCTAATCCTATTAGGATTATGTTTCTTGGCCGACTAGGATTAAAGGAGGTTAAACCGCACCCTTTTAATCTTTGGTTTTGTATATTTAGTCCCTTAACTCTTTAATGACTAATATTAATATTTGTTAACATTTAACAATCGTTCGCTAAATACACTAATCAAACATTATTTACGTATTAACGTGTGCGTCCCCTTAGGCTCAAATAATATTCCGGACATATACGTTTTATATATTGGACATATTCCAACAGCTCCCACTTGGACATGTATAAAAGTATAATAACATTGGTAAGCGTCTAGCAACACGCCAATGCTCCCAGATAATTTGAGTATGGTTTCACAAGGCATGAACAAATGATTTATGAATTTACAATCCTTTTGTTTCCGATACCATTGTTAAATTGGATATGGATCAATGTCATTCCATATTTAAGATATGTTTCTCATATATGAATTAATCCAAGATTACTGAAATCAATGAGACATTCTCCATGATTTTTAGGGTACGCCCATACAATATCTGGATTATTTCTATGAGGGCCCTGTGGATCTTCATTAAACAACTTTGAAGGAACAAATTCTATATTGACTACAAGTGTCCAGTCATCATGTGGCATAAACCATTCTGACATAGCCCTTATTAGTTACCTTATTCAAGACAACTTAAACTATATCAAGAAGGAATATAATATGCTAAACCTACTTGCGTCTCAAGTCTAAGGATTTATGTAAATACAATCACGTACAAGATTCACTTAATGACGTCGATCCATAAAGTGATGTTCTTGTGGCGAGGAAATCTAATATTCATCTTATGAATATCATGTGAGTTTAGTGGACTCATCCTCAATATCTCCAATATCACCAATCACTCAGAATTATCTAAGTTTAATAATATTCCTATATTGTTAATCGACAACGGATTAATTTAGAATAATACATTTATTATTCATGAATTTAAACATGCAAATATATGACATAATTTATAATATAAAATAACAAAATACCAATGTATCATTATCATAAAATAAAATTGTTTTACATCCTTTATACCAAATACTAAAACCACAGATATCTTATAAAACTATTAGCAAGGTTGAATCCCATGCCCCTGGTATGTGAGTAAGCAGTTCCTATTTGATAAAGCCTTTTGTAAAAGGATCAGCAAGATTGTTATCTGTGTGAACGTTAAGTATCTTTTTTTTATTTCTCGCCCCTGTCACAAACTCGCGAACATAATGATTTTCTATGATATGTGTCTGGCGCCTCTCTGAATCCCGGTTCATTGGCATAATAACTGCAGTGAATTGTCGCAGTACATATTCAAAGGTTCATTTATCGTTGGTACTATACCAAGCCTTGAGATAAACTTCCTGATTTAAACAGCTTCCATGGCAGCTTCTAAAGTAGCTATGTATTCAGATTCTGTAGCAGACATTGCAGTGGTACTTTGCTTGGAGCTCTTTAAATCCAATGCGCCTCTATTCAAAACGAAAACATATCCTGTTGAGGACTTTGTGTCATCTTAGCAGGTCCGAATCCAGCATCGCAATAACATTCAACTCTTAGTTCTGTGCTAGGATTTCCACCATAAACCAAGAACATATCTTTAGTATTTCTTAAATACTTAAGAATATTTTTCATAGCAGTCCAGTGAAGTTTACCTAGATTCTGTTGAAACCGGCTTGTTAAATTTTGCGCGAACGCAATATCAGGTCTAGTGCATCTAACCGCATACAGATATCAATGGGAATCCTACAACGAAGCATAGTCTTTTTCATACGAATCACCTTTTATGCGTTTGAGCACCGTGTGATTTGTTAAGTCAGTCTTCTTGCATGGGGATATGACACGTTTTGGAATTATCCTTTTTTATATCTCTTTAAGATCTTATCCATGTAGCATTTTGACTAAGTCCAATTAATCGCTTCGATCTATTCTATAGATTTTGATTTCTCAAGGAATAAAGTGATGCTTCCCCAAATCCTTCTAGCAAACACTTTCCAAGATAATCCTTTACACTTTGTAAACGTAGGAATGGATTACCTATGATGGATTATGTCATCAACAGATAGATGAGGAATGTAACATTACTCCCACTAGCTTTTGATATTACCATGGCTCATCATGGATTTTGAGCCAAATCTAAACCTTTTGTTTTCTTTTTCAAATCTTTAATTCCCAGCTTCTTGTTGCTTGCTTAAATCCATGAATGGATTTTGAAGGCTGGCATACTTTCTGGGGATGATTAGGATAAAAAAAAACCTTTAGGTTGCACCATATAGATGTCTTCATCAAGATAACCATTTAAGAAGGCTATTTTAACATCCATTTTCCATATCTCATAATCATAGTATGCTGCTATAGATATGAGAATTCTAATAGCTCTATGTCAGCGACAGGGAGAACGTTTCTTCATAATCAACCCCGTAGAGTTGAGTGCTACCCTTTGCTACAGACGAGCTTTATAGACGTGACAATACCATCTATGTCAGTCTTTTTTCTTAAAGCACTTGCTCCAAACGGTCTTACAACTAGGGAGGAAGATCGACCAGGATCCACATACATATTGTCCATCATGGATTGTATTTCCGCATTCATAGCATCAATCCACTTATTAGATTCTAAATCTAACATTGCAGCTTTATAGCTAGTGGGTTCATTAAGATCCCCTAGAATATGCTCCTCCACCTCTACATTTAGACATAAGCGGTTTGGAGCTCGATGTGTCCTTTCGGACCTACGAATCGGAATCACTTCCTCTTGTGGTGGTTCAAAACCCTCCACCTCCACGAATCCACCCTTTGCTCTGATGCCAATTGTAGGATCCCGTTTAACACTTCATAACACGAATCAATCACGGATCAAGAACTAGAAATGAGAAAGAGAGGTGAGTTGTTCTAGAGAGAGAAAGAAGAGAGAGAGAGAGATGGGAGAAAATAGGAAAAGGAAAAGATATTATTTTTGAACAACTTACTCTTTTCTAAATAGAAAAGAGTTTATATACTCCGTCGCATTCTGAGATATTTAACTAGGATCCGGGCTCGGGTTTTGCTTGGGATTAAACCCGAAACATATACAATATTAGATTACATATCGAGCCTGATTCCCGATATTATACTATTACAACATTAACTAATTAAATGACCGAGACTCGTATACGTAATGAACAAACTTCCAGTTCGGCTCAATATTTTGAGGCTAACAATCTCCCCGAATGGTGTTCATTGATGACACTCCTTCATGAGATAAATGAGATTGCTTTTGTCGTTTAAGCTCATGATTGGTCTTGGTCTTTTTCTTTGTTCTTGTTGTAGCGTTTGTTACTTCGTGTTTTGCGATTAGGACTTTGAGACTTTGTCCAATTGTCTTTATACGTCTATTGCCATCTTGCGATCTTATGTCTTTGGCCAACATGCTCATACTTTTGCATTATCTTGAAAGCTTTAATTCAGAGTTAGCGGAAGTCTTTGTCTTTTAAATCTTGAGCTTTCATGATAGATTGTCTTTGTAGAATGAGCATGAACATGTGGTAAGGAATTGACTTTGGTTGATTGGGATACTGTCACCATCGTTTTTAAACTACAGGTTTACGGGTTAAGGTTTTTTTGATAATCAAAGGAAAAATTTGATTTGAAATCAATCGACGTGTTTACTTGTAAAGGTTTTTTGTAACATCGGGAGTTTTGAGTCTTTATCAAAATTCGCATCAACCGTCAATTGCATTTAATGGACCAATCGATAATCAGTTGTCACAGTTTTATTATATAGAATCTCGCAAGTCACCTACAAGAGACTTGTTTGATGCGGCTCAAGCAGGATTTCCATCTTCGATGTGAATACTAAAAGTATCACCTCATGATGTTCTGGCAAAATATCACAAGGTATTGCGTAGGACTCTGGTTAACAGTGGTGAGCTTGATGGATGTTCAAACTAGTGTTTGAAATGGAATGGTCCTAATGATTTTATTGATCTCTTGGCTCTAGACTCGATTAGTGCATTTTGGTTTTAGTACTCGGAGGCTTGAGCAGATTGCCACCTATTCAATATCAATGATCTCGGAATGAGATGTCAATAGATAACGTGTGTATCTCCGTGACAAATGAGACAAGTTTCTGTTGAGAGAAACCCGAATGGCTGGGAAGGGTTGTGCATTGCATCACTGGGTCCATGATGTAGTTTTCAATGTCAGCAATCAACTTGTGATTCTGACAGCATATGTATTGACCCGGTTTCTGCCTTAAGTTGTGTGGAGGGCTTCTTTCTTTAGACCCTTTATCCATACATTTCTTTTTCATTCTTCAACGCCTTCAATGCTTACCAAGACGTCATTACTAACACCTTGTTGTGATTGTTCCAGTGTTAGCTCAATCTTAGTCGGCATTATTCCCATATACATTCATCTCCAATCATACCTAAGGACTGCTATTTCTAACTTTGGATTATCCTTGGGTAGATCCTCCGGTTCTGGTTGGATCATAGGATTGATTCCTAACCTAACCACCTTATGACTTCAGAATCGTCGTGAAATTAAGATGTTGTTGGGTATAAGATCAAACCATAAAACCTTTTCTTATTGTTCAGCGCATTGAGTCGAATAGATAGTTAATCTAATATTGTATATGTAGGGGTATATATATATTTAGATATTTTCTTTTCAGAAAATATCTCATATATATAGATATTTTCTTTTTATAAAATATTTTCTTTTTAGAAACCAGGAATGTATAGAATTGCCTCCACCACAACACAGACTAAAACACCACAGTTGCCTCATGCTTCTAGGAATACTAATCCTCACATGTCTAAATCTTCAGGAGTAATTCACAGTACTAGTGTTAGCAGACCACAACTTAAGAGCTATCAAGTGAAAGAAAAGGTCGTGCCAAACATTAGTCAAGTGAAGTTTACAAAGAAGGAAGTAGAA
>BQNB010062992.1:0-35864 GCA_026074375.1 Tanacetum coccineum
GAGTGGTTTTCAAAACGCGCAGGTACTTTTTTACGTGATTTTAATATTTTCATAATTTTGTTTTTGTTGAAACTAACTAAATATTATAATATTGTATACAGGGGTTTGTGGTCCAACAATGTTCCTGACGCCGGCAAACACATCCTTCTTTGAAGGCGCCCAAGCAACTCCTTCTTATGATAAGCCTATTGTCACAATCTAGAAAGAAAAAACCCAAGGACATTATATGTTTTATTTATAATGATAGTACGTTACTATACTATATTTATAATGTTTTATTTCAGATTCGTACATTCGTGAATTATCTACGCCGTTTGCTTATAATCGATGCAGCGCATTTAAAGGATCAATACAAGGGTACAAATTTGTTAGTTGTTGGCATGGATGGAAACAACCAGATTATGCCAGTTGCTTTTGGTATATGCAAAGAGGAAACCGGTCCATGTTGGTCATGGTGGATGTTCGTACTTAAAGAATGCATAGGTGATAACCCCAATTTGCTTTCATATCTGATAGGCATCCTGCTATAGCTTTCTCAGTACGCAATGAATTCCCTTTAGCCTTTCATGGTGTATGTTGTCATCATCTAATGATGAACATATATTTGAAAAATAAAAAACGAAAGGTTTATACTGGAATATATGCAGGCGTGTACACCAGAAGAATTTACAAGCAACATGAACATACTCCAATTTGTTCAGCCTGATGCATACCACAAGCTTTGTGAAGCTGGTCCTCAAAGATGGTCAAGAGCGCATTGCCCACTAATTCGTTACAATTATATGACATCAAATAGTGTGGAGTCTGTTAATGCTTGTACTGTATTGAAAAGAAAGCTACCAATCACAATGTTGGCCGAGACGTATCATGCAATGGTGCAAGACTGGTACTTTAAATGTTGAGAACTTGCAGGTATTTCTCTTTGAAAACATAAACTAAAACTTCAATGTTTTTTTTTCAATATGAACTAATAGATTAACTTTTGTTTATGTATTCATGTAGCAAATATGAAGTATGAAATAACTGATTGGGTAGCGGATAAAGTGCATAAAAGAAAACTAAAAAGCGCCGCATGGATTGTTCATGGCGTTAATCAATATCAATACCATGTTTCGGACGGGCGATATAATCGTGAAGTCAACTTTAGGACCGGCTCATGTGAATGTCGCAAATGAAAGCTTTCTGGGATACCTTGTGATCACGTTATAGCTGTAACACGGTTTTTGGGTTTAACGGATTGTGTGCAATTTGTAGCAGATTGGTTTAAAAAAGACAAATATCAAGGCACTTACGCAGAATCAATTCATTTTGTTGGAAATATGCAAGAATGGGAATTTCCTAGCCATATAAATCCTGCTATTCGTCCTCGAATGGACAACCCACAGCCCGGTCGTCCAAAAAATACAAACTGTATACCATCTCAGGGTGAGGAGCCAACAGTTATACATTGTAGCAGATGCAATCAAGCGGGCCACAGACGTGATCAGTGCAAAAAATCATTTGTCCCTGAGCCGCCTGTAAACATACGTAGTCGAGTTGATCAACAATTTCCAAGAAATGAGCAACCATCTTTCTACAACCCAAATCAACCGTATGACCACACTTTCTAAAGTTATAACAAATACCCATCACAGCGATACAATGAAACCAGATACCCAGAGCATCCATACGAGCAACCACACACACACACATATCAACGATACGAGCAACATTACACACACTCGTCTCAAATGTATGAACAATACGATTCCCAACAATACGCCTCTCAACATCTAGAAGACCTAAACACTAATGGTTCAAATAGTTGGTTTAACTCATTTGGTTTTTAACCATTTGTATGTTTTTATGTATTATTTTGTTCTTGTTAATTTGTAATATATGCTATGTATGTTGTAATATATTTCATTTTCAATGAGACTAAATATATTACCACAACAACCATACATAAATAATTTAAATGACTATTAAAAAATTGAAGCGTCTAATACATAGCTGATTTGCTAACATAATGTTTGCTTTAAAAACTTTGGACAACCTCAGTGTCCTTTATATAAACAATAAATACGGAAGTGGGTCACACTATATAAACCACATTGTTGTGGTTCAACTTCAACAACAACATTACATTGTTTCCTTAACTCATTTTAAAGTTTAAACAGTGACATTCAAGGTCCTACTACACCATTATGGAAGGTTCACTACCCCGCCTGGAAGAAAATTTGTTGGTGGGATAATTGCTACCATAGATCCGATAGAGTTAGACAGCTTTTCAACCAATCAAATGAAATTAATCTTAACCAACTGTTTGGGTTACGATGAAAACTCCTCAACGTTTCTTTATATGAAGAAACCCAATTGTAGTTTCGATTCAGGTCTTGTACCACTGGCTGATGCTATACAAGACAGCAAAATGATACTCACATACACTAAAACTCATTAAAACCGACTACATGTGTACGTTTGTCGGGTGGAGTTATCCCCACTTGTCGTGACCGACCAATGCAAAGACGAGAGTAACCAAAAGGAAAATCAAGAAAATTCTTCTTGTTTAAAAAATTATTTCACAACTTATAAACTAACAATATTTTATATTGTGTTGTCGTATTATGATTTCTATTTTCCATTATCCCAGGCTTGTTTGTATCATCTACTTTCCATGTTTTAAGCCTTAACAATAAACATTGAAGTGACAACACAATGACTGGTCAATCCAGACAAAGAAATGACTTATCAATTATTAGAAAAAAGGTCGTTATGTGATATTCTGATATCTGCTTGTGATCGTGTTGAGTTTACGTTCGTATAAATTATTCCGACCCTTTATATGCCTTGGGGTTTTGCAAGAACTCTCATCGGGATATATAAAGAAGAGTACCAATTTGTGTCTAGGCACAAGAACAAAAATCAAGAGCAAAAGAGATAATGTATATGTGTTTTTTGTATTATGTTATGTCACACAAGACCAAATGTTTTCCTGTGTATATAACAGAGAAAACTAGACAGTTACTAGTGGTTAATAGTTGGTTAAAACTGAATTTCCAAACCAACTATCAGGACTTTACGACGTAACCAAAATGGTTACGACGTAACCTCAAACTCTTCATGTTTTTACGGCCTAACATCATATGTTACGGCGTAACACCTGCAAAACTTGTATTAGTGTATTTCATATTAACTCAACGAGCGTGCACTCCACACTTCCCTAACTCATGTCCGAGCCGAACATGAAATCTCATCGGTCTCTAGTAAATCTCCATTACCTAAATGGCCGTCGATGACACTAAAATCACCAACAAATCCCCCCCCCCCCATTTTAGTGTAATCCTTGATTTACTAAAACATATATTAAGATACATGCAATTATGTTATAGAAAACATAACGAAACAAACAAATGCATAAATGAAATGTTTTGCGAATTGAATTATCAATCTTAGTATAATACACATTCTAAATATTCGAAAATTGGGGTGTCGTAACGATTGAATTCGTCAATCCATTTGAATACCTGAAGATACTATACACATTCGTTTCTACAACACTCTAATGTTTGTTTACTTGACTTTTTACAAGCCATGTGTCCCAATCCATTAATGAACATATAAGAAGCCAAGTCCAAGCTTATTGAAGCGGCAAAACTTCATGTTCACATAGGTGGTTTCTTTTAGTCATGCCATACATTGCACTTTTTCAAAAGAACCATTAAGAAGGTAAACTTCAATCTAACCATCACTTTCAGGTCTGAACACGTACCTCAGGAAAATAAATACACGTGTTCTAATCTCTAGCTATGAGCTTTCCACATTGAATTCAGCTTCTAACATTGTATTAGAAGGGAATTGGGTATCTCATAGGTATTAGACTTAAATGGACTTTAATCCCATCCCTATCACTGACTTATTCACTAATTCCCTAGCTAGACCCTTCGTCAAGTGGTTTGCTAAATTATGTTGTGACCAAACTAACTTAATAGAAATCACACCGTTCATGATTAACTCCATAATCATACTATGTCTAACACCTAAGTGTCTAGATTGTCATTATACATTTGACTATATGCTTTGGCCAACGTGGCAGCACTATCACAATGGATAAAAATTAGTGCTATTGGTTTCGGTCAAATTGGTATCTCATGTATCAAGTTTCTTAGTCATTCTGCTTCTTTACCAGCAACAACTAATGGTACAAACTTAGATTCCATAGTAGAACCAGTGATGCATGTTTGCTTCTTGTAAGCTTATGAAATGACACCTTCCCCAAGCAGGAACACCTATCCACTAGTAGAAGATGAATCTTCAACATGATTTATCCAGCTAGCATCTGAATAAGCTTCTAACACCGAAGGATATCCAACATATGATAAACCATAATTCATAGTACCCTTTAAGTACTTGAATACCCTTGTTATTGCTTGCCAATGTTGTCTACTAGGATTACTAGTAAACCTGCTCAATCTACCGACTGCATAAGCAATATCAGGTCTAGTGCTAGTCATAACATACATCAAGCAGCCAATAGCTCTTGAATATTCAAGCTGATCCACAGGTTTACCTGTATTTGGCTTAAGCTTTTCTACCGGATCCATGAGAGTACTCACCAGAGAATAATCTTCATGATTAAATTTCTTGAGTATTTTCTCAACATAATGAGATCGTGTAATTACAATCCTTTTATTTTCACGTTTAATCTTAATACCAAGAATAACGTCAGCTTCTCCCATATCTTTCATGGAAAACCTTGATGACAAAAACTTCTTAGTTTTATCAACTTGATTTTGGTCGGTGCCAAAAATCAACATGTCATCAACATATAGACAAATTATCACACCTTTACCGAAGCTATCAAATTTGCTATATACACAATTGTCAAATTGGTTTAAGAGAAAACCACTTGACAATACAACCTCATCAAACTTTTGATGCCACTGTTTAGATGCTTGTTTCAGCCCATACAATGACTTAACCAACTTGCATACCTAATGCTCATTACCTGGTATAACAAAACCTTCTGGTTGCTTCATATACACCTCTTTATCCAAATCCCCATTTAAGAATGTTGTTTTGATATCCATTTGATGGATCACTAGATTGTGAACACCTGCTAAAGCTAACAACAATCTAATAGTAGTGATACGAACAACTGGTGCATAGGTATCAAAGTAATCGATCCATTCCTTTTGTCTAAAGCCTTGGATTACCAGTTGAGCTTTAAACTTTTCAATTGTTCCATCAACTTTCATCTTCCTTTTGAAGATCCATTTGCAACCTAAAAGTTTACAAGCTAGAGGTAAATCAGATAAGACCCATGTATTATTTTCCATAATAGAACCAATCTCATCATCAATTGCTTCTTTCCAGAAAGCATTATCTCAAGATTGCATAACCTCATTATAGATTCTAGGATATTCCTCTATACTATAACAGTAAGAGTATTAAGATCCAACTTGATCTCTTGATCCTTCAACTAGATATAGCTGAAAATCAAGACCATATGATTTAGCTTTTCTAGCTCTTTTACCTCTACGAGGTTCAGGAGTCTCACTTGGTACATCATTAGAATGATCATCCCTTTGAGATTCATCTAAATTTTGTATAATGTCCTTTGGTCTGGGTATTGAAGAGAAATGGTTCTCATCAAATATTAAATCTCTTGATTCTATAATTGAGTTTATAGAAACAGAGTCATTAGGTTCCATAACATAAAAGCTATATGCCTTGGAATGCTCAGCATATCCAACAAAGATGCAGTCAATAACCTTTTCACCCAAAATTTTCCTTTTTGGGTCCAGAAGCCTTACAACAGCCCTACAACCCCAAACTCGCAAATATGACAAGTTGGGTCGTTTCTTATACCAAATTTCATATGGAGTAGTCTTGTTCCTTTTATTAGGAACCCTATTCAATAAATAGCAAGCCGTTAACATGGCTTCTCCCCAGAACCCCTCACTCAAACCCGAGTAAGATAACAAGGAATTAACCATTTCCTTAAGAGCTCTATTTTTCCTTTCAACCATACCATTTTGCTGTGGTGTGTAAGGAGCTGTAGTTTCATGAATGATTCCTACAGATTAGAAAAATACAAGATCATAATATTCACCACCTCTATCCGTGCATAAGGTTTTAATTAAGTTATTTTGTTGCAATTCAACTTATGTTTTATAAATTCTAAATTTATCAAGGGCTTCATCTTTTGCATGTAGCAAGTAAACATAGCAAACCTAGAGGCATCATCTATAAAAGTTATAACATACTTTTTATTGCCCAAAGATGGTGTAGTCTGATAATTGCATAAATCACTATGTATCAATTCAAGTATGACAGATTTCATTGTTATACTTTTAAATGGTTGCCTAGTGATTTTTATTAGCATACAAGTAGTACATTTTTTAGAATTTTCACCAATAGCAGGTATTAAATCATCTTTAGACATTTCAAGCATTCTTTTATAGTGTACATGTCCTAAACGAGCATGCCATAATAAGGAATTAACAACAGTAGAAGAAGACATATAAACAGAATCTGAATCATCAGAAACTTTATTCAAGTTTAACATAAACATACCATTGTTATAATAACCAAATCCTACAAACACACCAGACTTCGATAAGATATACTTATCAGATTCATACACCTGTTTGTATCCATACTTATTCAACATAGGACCAGAAACTAAATTCTTACGAAGTTTAGTTACATACAACACATTAAACAAAGTAATAGTTTTTACAGAACTAAATTCTAATGCCACGCTTCCTTTGCCATAAACAAGAGCAAATTGATCATCACCCATGTAAAGTACAGATTCGTCTTCTACCGGTTCGTATGTCTTAAACCAGCAACGATCTTTACAAACATGAGTTGTGGCACCAGAATCTATCCACTACGCAATTGCATCAACCTGCACATAAAATGATTCGAAAATTAGTAAAACAGAATATTTAATAAATTTGTTCCAAACAGGCACTAAATTATGACCTTGGTCTTGGGATTGGTCCTTAGACCCCTTTCTCAAACCACTAGCATTTGCAATGTTCTTTTTACCACTACGACAATCCCTTTTGAAGTGATCAGTTTTGCCACACTTCCAACATTCAAACTTTAGTTTCTTGTTAGAACTAGAACCACTATTGTTCTTATTGGACCGTTTTTTACCTTTGTTTTGTTTGTGGTGTTTGTTCTTACCACCCTCTTCTATCATGTTAACAGAGGGTCTAGCAAGTGACTACCAAGTTGGACCAAAGACAAATCGTCTTTATCATGTTTCAAAGTGTGTTTAAAATCCTTCCAGTAAGGAGGCAACTTATCAATTACACTAGAAACAGAAATGGATTCATCTATTTTCAAGCCATGTTATGTGTAGTGTCCAAGGATCCTAAGGAGTTTATTAAATTGTTCTAAGACAGGCCTAGAATCGACCATTTTGTAATTATTAAAATTACTCACCAGGAACTTCTTACTCGAAGCATCCTCTGCCCACTGTACCTTGGATTCAAGAGAAGCACCATAACTCCTTAGCCGAATTAACATTCTAATATATATCAAAGAGAGAGTCGGGCATACCATTCAATATGTGTCCCCTGCATATGTAGTCATCGTTCTCCCACTTTGCCCTTCTCCTAATCGCTTCCACTTTGTTATCTTCCATTAATTCTGGCATCGGTGTGGTCAACACATAAACCACCTTCAAAGTCGTCAACAAGAAATGCATCTTCTTCTGTCATCGCCTAAAATCATGCCCCTCAAACTTATCAAGTTTTCCAAAATTCGTAGTCATCTCTTTCACCGTATTTCCAGCCATTGTTCACATAGAAAAAAAATACTTTATACGTTTGTTAGAAAAAGGTCGTGTGTGTGATGATCCTGGATATCTTGCTTGTATTGTGTTGAGTTCACTTTTACGTATTTTGTATTTTGGACCCACTTTCATATGCTGGGTGCACGTAATCTCTTTCGGGATAATACTAGAAGGAGTAACAAGTTGTTGTCTAGGCCACATGACACAAATCAAGAGCAAAAAGAAGCTAATGTCATATGTATTTTTTGTATTATGTTATGTCACACAAGACCAAATGTTTTCCTGTGTATATAACAGAGAAAACTAGACAGTTACGGGTGGTTAATAGTTGGTTAAAACTAAATTTCTAAACCAACTGTCAGGACTTTACGGGTAACCAAAATTGTTACGGCGTAGACATCATAATCTTTATGTTTTTACGGCTGTTAACAACTGCAAAATTGTCTTAGTGGTTTTCATAGTAAACTCAACGAGCGTGCACTTGTCCACTTCTAAATCGTGTCGGCTCGCCCAAACTTGCTCATCTCTTATCACGGTCTCTAGTCTCTCTCGCAGACCGCGCTACCCTGCTCCCGCACTGGCATCACAGTTCGCTAATACTAAATATCTCGTCAAACACCATCATCTCTTACTTATATAACGAAATCGACACTTGGACAAAATTATGCTTTCACTCTTTTATCAGAATAATACTGCGTTTCTCATATATGTATGACACATGTATAAAACTTCTGTGTGCGTCATCAACATCATTTCGCTTCGTACCATACGTCACACTTTTTTTCTTTCACCCTATCCGGGCGCGAGCTCCGTCAAGCACTCTCACCTACCTTGTGAGTCTACGGAAGAAGAGTACCAATTTGTGTCTAGGCACAAGAACACAAATCAAGAGCAAAAGAGATAATGTATATGTATTTTTTGTATTATGTTATGTCACACAAGACCAAATGTTTTCCTGTGTATATAACAGAGAAAACTAGACAGTTACGGGTGGTTAATAGTTGGTTAAAACTAAATTTCTAAACCAACTGTCAGGACTTTACGGCGTAACCAAAATGGTTACGGCGTAACCTCAAACTCTTTATGTTTTTACGGCGTAACACCTGCAAAACTTGTCTTAGTGGATTTCATATTAACTCAACGAGCGTGCACTTTACACTTCCCTAAATCGTGTCTGAGCCAAACATGAAATCTTATCGGTCTCTAGTAAATCTCCATTACCTGAATGGGCATCGATGACACTAAAATCATCAACATCAATTCTAATAAGGAAATGACTTGTCAAATTTATGCTATCAATTTTATTAATATATTATTAATATATATACACATGTATACAACTATGTGTTTTCAACAAATATAATTCAATTCACACTTTTTTCTTTCACCAACTGTTGACGTCTACTAATACTACTTTCGAGTTCGGTGTAAACCACAACGGAGAATTTAAAATTGACCCGCTAACCTATCAAGATGATTCATTACTGAATATTAATGTTTCACCAATGGATTTTGAAGATATGGTTAGCTATCTTAAAAGAAAATTAACAAGACTATTCACTGCTCTATATTACACGTTGCCACCAAACAACACATTATTAGGTATGAAAGCAATTAAGAATGATTATGATACCAATGTTATGTACGATATTGTAAAAGTTGCCAGGAAGCTCCAGATCTACGTTTCTCATGATCCTATAGATTTAAGCACGGTGTTGATTCCAAACTACGGTTCTTTGGAAGAATCTTTTGCAGGTATCATTTCTAAAGAAACAAAAATAAAACAACAAGAGTCACTTCAGTATCTACATCAAATGTAGAAACAAAATAAAAGGTTCGATTACTATGAATTTCTTGGTAAACTTGGATTTATTAATAAAACAAAACCTGCTACACCCTATACGCAAACCATTTTCAATTTAGTTGTTCACAATAATGGGCAATTGGTGATCGATGCCACAAGAATCCCGATGTATGTCAACGGTGGAACAATGAACATCACCATTCCGAGAATGAAACTAGAAGAGATGAAACAATATTTGTTTAATATTATTAGTACGAAGATTCATGCTCTTTATTATAAAGTACCACACGATGGCTTTTCAATCACCGTCAAACTTAGAAACAACTATGATATGCATATAATGTTTGATATATCTGCAGCACGAGGCAAATTGGAAATTTACATTGACCACGTTGGTGTCAGTTTTATTATAGCCAAATATATATGCCCAAATGCTAGCTTGGTAGAAATGATGAATCATGTCATAACTGACTACACAAATGATAGTGAAGACGAAAGAAGAGAGGTAACACAAAATGATTACACTTTCGATCAAATGGTTGAATGGGCGGAACAAGAACACTTTGAGAACGAGGAAACTAAAGAAGTTCAACGTCAAAAACCAATATGGAAGAATCGTATGTACTAATATTGATATCACTCAATATGTATCACATATGTATTAAGAATGTCTTTCCAATGTACACACCTTTTTTATCTTTTTAAATTTTTGTAAAAAAACCGTTATTCCAACCATGATAATTCAATACTTAAGTGCTGACATTCATAAAACAACTCAATGACAAACTAGATAAAGACTACTCATTTTTTAACAATGTCGATCATCGCTTAACATTTTACATGATATATGACATGATTTGACAGTTCATTTGGCTTTTTACTGACATTGATAAAGACTACTCAATGACAATGTCGATTATCCCTTACAATTTTACACGATATATGACATGATTTGACAGTTCATTTGTCTTTTTAAGACATTGATAAAGAAAGTTCATGACAACTACTACCCATAGTTTTTTTCCCTATATCAACTACATTTTCATTTACAATATAATCTAGTCTCACACACACAACTTCTTTCAACTTAAAATTATGGCTTTTTCTTCAAATGAAATACGTAAAATGATTCTTAGAAGAATACAAAGCGAACTTGAAGCTGAGGTCACACTTGTAAATAAGTTGTTGTGCGATGTAACTAGTTATGTTGAGCAAATGCGTAGCCGTGAAATACAAATGAAGATGTTGCATAAAATACCAATAATGAGACTTAATAGCTACGGTTTACATACTCAACTCATGACCCATGAAGCAAATATACGTACCGTAAACAACTTGAGGACAGCAAGACAAGAATTGTTGAGAAGCATTGCTGAGAAGCAGAATTTCATTAACAATTACATAGTGTTAAGAATATAAAAAGTATCGGTCACTTTTATAATATCGTAAGATAGGCTCGTAGTATAGTTTTTGGAACCTAGATAAGGTAGAAAGACCAAGGCCCATGGATAGCCCATGCTAAAGCCTATGGCCGGCCATTACTAGGCATATAAGTACCCCCTCTCCACTCCTTAGAGAGGGGTCGTTGTTCACTTTTACATCTCTATCTAATCTAATATTTCTCTCTTCCTTTCTCTCTCTAAAAGTGTTCATCCCTCTACTTTCTCTCGCTAGTTCTTGTTCATTTCATTGTGAGATTTGATAACATATATATTCTACAACCAATTCAGGACTCGTTCAAAACTCTGTTTCTCAACAACCTTGTAATCCACCAATTAGAGATGATTGGGATCATTTGTTCTAACCAATGTTTGATGAATACTTTAATCCTCCACCTGTTGCCATTTCTCTAGTTCCAGTAGCTGTTGCACCAAGAGCTGTTGATTTAGCCGATTCACCTGTGTCTACTTCCATTGACCTAGATGCACCATCAACAAGTATTCCATCAACATAAGAACAAGATCAATCTCCAATTATTTCTCAAGGTGTTGAAGAATCACCAAAACCACCATACTTTAATGATGATCCATTTCATGAAACCCTGCATGAAGAATTTACTTCACAAGGATCGTCATTTAATGTGAGACCATCCCACACTCCATTTGAACTTCTTGGTAGATGGACGAAGAATCATCCATTTGCAAATGTGATCGGAGATCCTTCTCGCTCAGTCTCCACCAGAAAGCAACTTCAAACTGACACCATGTGGTGTTATTTTGATGCCTTCCTAACTGCTATTGAGCCAAAAAAATCAAATAAGCAATGACCGAACCATCTTGGATTGATGCAACGCAAGAATATATTCATGAATTTGAAAGGCTAGAAGTTTGGGAATTGGTATCGTGTCCAGATAAAGTCATGTTGATCAAACTAAAGTGGATTTACAAGGTCAAGACATACGAATTTAGTGGGGTACTAAAGAATAAGGCTAGATTAGTTGCTTAATGATTCAGGAAAAAGGAGGGAATTGATTTTGAGGAATCATTTGCACCGGTTGCAAGAATAAAGTCCATCCGTATCTTCGTAGCAAATGCCGCCAACAAGAATATAATGATCTTCCAAATGGACGTCAAAACGGCTTTCTTAAATGGCGAGCTCAAAGAAGAAGTCTGCGTTTCTCAACCAGAAGGATTTATTGATCAGGACAACCCATCGCATGTGTACAAGCTCAAAAAGGCCCTATACGGTCTTAAACAAGCACCACGTGCATGGTACGACATGTTGTCAAGTTTCCTTATTTCACAACATTTCTCCAAAGGTGCACTCAATCTAACACTCTTCACAAGAAAAGCAGGAAACGACTTATTACTGGTACAAATTTATGTTGATGATATAATATTTGCATCAACTAATATTGCTATGTGTAATGAGTTTGCTAATTTGATGACCACTAAGTTTAAGATGTCGATGATGGGACAAATGTCATTCTTTCTAGGATTACAAATTTCTCAAAGTCCCAAAGGCATCTTCACAAACCAATCAAAATATGCTTATGAAATTATAAAAAAATATGGTTTGCTAACTAGTGATTATGTAGACACATCCATGGTGGAAAAGAATAAACTGGATGAAGATCTACAAGGGACACCAGTTGATGCTACATCTTACCGTGGCATGATTGGTTACCTTATGTATCTGACATCCAGTAGACCTGACCTTATTTATACAGTCTGCTTATATGCTCGGTATCAGGAAAAGCCTACCAAAAAGCACCTACAAGCGGTGAAACGGATCTTTCAATACCTAAAGGGAACCATTCACATGGGTCTTTGGTGCTCAAAGGATACCGATATGTCACTAACAGCATATTCAGACGCAGATCACGCGGGGTGTCAGGACACTAGACGCAGTACATCAGGAAGCGCTCAATTCTTAGGTGACACACTTGTTAGCTGGTCTTCCAAGAAGTAAAAGAGTACTACGATCTCGAGTACAGAGGCTGAATATATTGCCTTATCTAGGTGTTGTACTCAAATCTTTTGGATGCGATCACAACTAACAGATTATGGCTTTCAATTCAATACGATTCCTTTGTACTGCGACAACAAAAGTGCTATTGCTCTATGCTGCAACAATGTTCAACACTCGAGAGCCAAGCACATCGATGTACGCGACCATTTTATAAAGAAGCAAGTAAAGAATAGGATAGTGTAACTATACTTTGTCCGGACTGAATACTAATTGGCTGACATCTTCACCAAACCTTTGCCACGAGAAAGATTTAACTTCTTGATCGAAAAGCTAGGTATGAGAAGCATGTCTCCGGAAACGTTGAAACGTCTGGCAGAGGAAGAGGACGAGTAATGGTGGTGACTCTTGATATATCCTGTGTATTATATGTATATAAGAAAACATAAAAACCCAAAAAGATTTTTTATTTTATATAAATTTTTCAAAAAAGAAAATTAAAAATTAAAAAATCAGAAAAATATAAAAATATGTATCTCTGACATGTCTTCTGAAAATCGATAACGTTTACGGCCTTAGAAATGTCATTTAATAATGATACGAGGCTGTAAATGAAGTTCGAGCAGAAGTTCTAAAGACTTTCAAAACATGTCAATGGCTTGCTATTATTTCAGATAGCAACCCGGTCATCATCTTAAATGCAAGTATTTCGACAAAAAGAAAACTTGACCTAACAACGGGAAATTTATTTTTCTCGGGAATGAATTACTTCATATTCATTCAAAGGCTTGTGTTTACTTTGCAACACAACCCGCACATTCTTTATACAAATTAATGTACGTGCCAGTGCATTTATTTGTCAAAATAAGAGAAATCTTATTTTTTTATGGTGTTGATTTTTCAAAAATAAAATAATCTTGTCAGTAATTCCAAGGTTGTCAAAATCGCGATCCATGTCGTAGGATCGTATGATCCTACGATCCCACACAAAAAAAATGACCAATATCGTAATAAGATCGCAATTCAAGTAGGATCGTTTAAGGATCGTACGATCGTAGATAGGATCGTAAGATCGGATCGGATCGTAGGATCGTAGAATGGCCTTATATTGAACTTTTGGTAATTTAGGCTAAGGTTTATAAATTTTCATTAAGACCGTTTTATATTTCTTTACCATCTAGAATCGTTTAACGATTAAAACATGGAGCATGTGCACGTATGTAGTATCTTTTTTGTATCCAAATTATTCATTTATCGATTGAATCATGAATGAATTTTCTGCAAGTATGTAGTACAATATATTCAACGTTCTACTACCACGGTAATTGAACATATAACTTTTTCTTTTATCATCCTTTTAGATTCATTTATCATATAAGGGGAAATTTCATATATACCTAATAAAACTTAAAAAATTAAACATTTCTTCAAAACACATGTTATCAATACATGATGTATAATGCTATAAAAGAATGTTTGGATAAAATATGTAAATATTGAAGTGTTTTTGGGATATATGTAAATGCTCATCATATAAATTATTATATAAAAACTTATAGAAATATCAAAAAATAACCTTATACAAAAATATATATGTTTTCATAAGATCTTACGATCCTTGTCTGATCTTACAATTACGATCTTGCAAAGCCGAAAACGATCCTAGGTAAGATCCCGATCTTGACAACCTTGAGTAATTCATCCGAAAATGATTTTTAAGACATTTGACCACTCAAACAACGACTACAACTCTTTAAATAGAAAACGGGTCATTGTTTGAGGGGAGAAAATGTCAAATTTCTTCTTTAAAAAATCTTCATGTGACAAAAGGAAAAGTTTTTTATACAATAACGGACTAATTCTTAAAGGAAAAGTTAATTAATTTTAACTTATTTATGCATTATATATTATGTGTTTATGCTTTTAGGGTCTTAATAGCAAAATCTTTTGGTTTAGTCTAGCTTATTAAAATTTTAGGGACTAAAAGTGACAAAAGTCAAACTAGAAAAGCCTTAAGAATGTTATTAAAGAAAATTAGAAAGGAGTATATAGTTCAGGGGGCATTTGTGTCTAAAATCAAAAATTTTTTAACAACAAACACCCCCCTTCCCTCGTTCACAGTATTCACAAACACAAAAACACTTAAAAAAATTTATCCTCTCTTCAAAATCGTCACCTACAAAAACAACTAAATCTGTGCATATCAAGCCTTGAGGTAAACTACAAATGTGTTCCTTTCCGTCTTAACAACTAATATGCAAAACAAATTAGGTTGAATCACGAATTTTTGCTCGAAATCCCTAGAAATTGTTTAGGGTTAGTGAAAATCAAAAGTGGACCAAATCCAAAATTAGTTGAGGGGTTTTGATGGGTAAGGGTTGTAGAACACTCGTGTATAACAGTTTTACATAAGGATAACACATGATTGCGTTTTGATTGATTCTTGTGTTCGAAAATGTGAGGTTTAAGGAAAAAAGATGAAAAAGTTAGTGGGTTTATACTTAGAATGTGTTAAAGTATGTTCGTGAAAGTGTTAGAGTAATAAAATCCATGTCTTGAATGTAAATTTTGTGAGTTTGGGTAAAACGTGTACAAGTTACTCGTATTGAACTCAAATTAAAATTTTTGTGGTTAATTCATGTTATAACTGATATAAGTTGCTTATATATGCTTGGTTCATGATTGAGTGCACTCTAATTGCTAAAAAATTGAGTTTATGTAAATTCCAAATCTATATGGGGCGATTTATACATACCAGATATAATGGGGCAATTTATACAATCAAGCCATAGGGGGCGATTTATACGTCCAATTATAGGGGGCGATTTATACATCCACTATAGGGGTGATTTATACATCCACTATAAGGGGCGATTTATACACTTTCCTATAAGAGGCGATTTATACGTTTTCCTATAAGGGGGCGTTTTATACATAGATTATTAAGGGGGCGATTTATACATATTTTTTTAGGGGGCGATTTATACATATGTTATTAAGGGGGCGATTTATACATGTCTTTTTAGGGGGCGATTTATAAATAGAATTATTAAAGATGGTTTTTTCCTATATGTTTTCACTAGATAACTTATTTTAGGATAATTCGTCTTTATAACATATGTAAATTGCTAAATTGACTGTATTTGACCAATTGTTAGTTTGTTGACCCTTTAAGTTGACTTTTTGATTAATGTCCCTCATCCTATACTTTGATTGAATGCCTGATAAAATGTGATAAATTTGTCTAGTTAATTTCTATAAATTGCTTTTCTAAGTCTATCCACATGAATCAAATCGGTCAATCAGTGATATATAAATCTGTTTGTATACGAACTGTATTGGAATATTCTTAGCATAAACATGAATCCAGTTGCTGCTCAACAAGTTGCTCCCGACAATGCTTTGGTTACTCCAGAGAAAAGACTAAAGATTGTAAAATGCAAGGCAAGAATTGAATTTAGCAAGCCAGAATGAGAAGACACATATCAAGTTACTTTGGATGCTCTTAAACTATCTCCTTGCTATCCCGCATTCCTGATCAGTGCTGAAGTTCCTGAGATATACATGCATCAATTCTAGAACACTATCAAGAATATCAGAGATACAGATGCATACTGGTTCAAGCTAGAAAAGTAAAAGTGCCGAATTGACAATGAAGTATTTCGTGAGATCCTCCAGATTTATCCCGGACTCCCCAACCAAGATTTTGTTGAATCACAAATGGTTTCATATATCAAGGATCTCGGGTACACTGGCAAGTGTGATATGCTATATGAGATCCATACAGATCATATGCACCAGCCCTGGAGAACATTTGTTGCTGTCATCAATAGGTGCATCTCTGGAAATTCATTAGGACTTGATAGGCTCAGGCCATCAAGAGCTTAAATCTTATGAGGTATGTTCAACAAGAAGAATGTTGACTTTGTTGCTTTACTATGGGAAGACTTTATCTTTCAAGCTGATAACAGAGATATAAGTCTCGCTCGTAAAGAGAACATGCCCTACCCAAGATTCACTAAAGTTATCATCAATCATTTCATCTCTAAAGATAAGACCATCTCTATGAGGAATATGATAAATCTTCACATAATCCATGATGATACTTTGTTGGGTACCTTGAAATTTGTCTCCAAAACTGAAGACTATCAGAAGTATGGAGCTTTAATTCCTGAAGAGATGATAAATCAAGACATCAAAGATTCTAAAGCTTACAAGACATATTTTGACTTTGCTACTGGAAAAGCTACTCCCAAGAAAGCAAGGAAGTTTAAGAAAATAACTTCACCATTGAAGAAACTATAACCTGTCTTAGAAGAAGAACCTATAAAGAAGCTTAAGCGAGCTAAGAAACATGTACATGCAAAGCAAGCTAAAACTGCCAAGAATCTTCTACTGTGCAAACAACTGGTGTAGTCATCAGAGACACTCCTGGTGTGTTTATATAGAAGAAGAAAGCACCAGCTAAAGTTGATAGAGGCAAAGGCATTAATCTACTTTTTGATGTGGCGTTACTTGAAGCTGCTCAGCTCAAGCAAACCCTCAAGAAAAGCAAGCAGGAAACTCACAAGCTTCATGCAAGTGGCTCATATGATGGAGTTGGTCATCAACAAAAGGTTCCTGATGAGCATCAAGACAAGACAGCTGGTACAAATGAAGGAACTAGCACTATACCAGGGGTTCCTTATGTACCTAAATATCAATCTAAGAGTGAAAACGAATCTTGGGGAGAAAGTGAAGATGATGATAGCAATGATGATGTCATCAAAGATAATGATGATGTTGACAGTGATACTGATGGTGACAATGAAGCAAGTGACAGTGAAAGGACTGATTTTGATGAAGATGAGAATCCTAATCTTAATCAGAACGATGATGATGATGATGATGAAGAAGATGAAGAAGAGTACGTACGTACTCCTAATAACTATGAATTCTCCGATGATAATGAAAAGTATAAGGAATTGTATAAGGATGTGAATGTAAGGTTGAAAGATCCAATGCATAAAGAAGAAGGGAAAGGAGATGCAAAGATGACTGATGCTGGTCATATGAGCAAGTCGAAGATGATGTACATGTGACACTCATTGCTACTCATGTCACACAGAAGACTAAAGGTCCTACGCAAAGCTCCTTTGTTTCATCCGACTTTGCTTTACAATTTCTAAACTTGGATAATGTTCCACCTGCTGACAATGAAGTCGTTTCCATGATGAATGTCAAGGTGCATCATGAAGAACCAAGTACTCAGACACCGTCTCATCTCACAGTACCTGTAACGGTAATACCTGAAACTTCTACTGCAACTGCAACAACCGTTCCTCTAACAATTCCACCATTCACTCTTATTCCACAACAGTCAACACCAACTCCCGCACCAACAACTGAAGCAACCACCTCTCCGCATGCACTTCTAAGTTTTTCATCCCTATTCAGATTCGACCAAAGAGTTTCTGCCTTAGAACAGGAGTTGTCTCGATTCAAACTACTTGACCATTCTGCACAACTCCTTATAACTATCTAACCATAAATTCCTGTAATGGTAGATGCCATCTTAGTACAAGACTTGGAGATGCTATTCAAATGGCTCTCTAGTCATACACTACAAAATTTGAGAAGGAAGCTCAAGCTAAGAAGGATAGATACATTGATCTCATTGAGAAATCAATAAAAGATATCATCAAAGATGAAGTCAAAAGTCAACTTCCTCAGATCCTACCAAAGGAAGTATCTGATTTCGCCACTATTGTGATCCAAAGCACCATTAAGAATGTCGTCTTGGCTAAATCTTCTTCTCAACCAAAATCTTCTTACGAGGCTGCAACATCACTCACAGAGTTTGAATTGAAAAAGATATTTCTAGACAAGATGCATAAAAGTAAATCATATCGAGCTGCTCTACAACACAGAGAACTTTATGATGGACTAGTCAAATCTTACAAGCTTGACAAGGATCTCTTTGAAACTTATGGTAAAGCATATTCTATAAAGAGAGACTGTGAAGACAAGGATAAAGATGAAGACCCTCTAGCTGGATCAGACCAATGGTTGAAGAAACGAAAGACAAGCAAGGATGTTGAACCATCAAAAGGCTCTACATCTAAAGAATCAAATTCAAGCTCATCCAAAGGCACCAAGTCTCAGCCAAAATCATCTGGTAAGTCTGCACAAGCAGAGGAATATATGTTTGAGGCTGCAGACACCGAGATGCCACATAATCAAGGAAGTAATTTGGGTAACACAGATGATCAACCCAATGTCGAGGCTGCTTTAGAGCATGAATGGTTCAAGAAACCTGAAAGACCTCTGAATCTTGATTCTGAGTGGAATGCTAGAAAATCTGTTGACTTTAGACCACCTCAAACCTGGATCAGCAGAATTGCTTAAGCAGAAAAGCCTCCTCTTACTTTGGATGAGTTTATGAGCTCTCCTAATCGGACTTCTACAGCATATGTCATGGATAAATTGAGTTAAGAATCTGACACATGAACCCCTTGTTGACAGCCTTAATTACTCAAATGGGGGGGGAAGCAGAGACATGCAGAAGTCGATTGGAACCTTGTATTCACTTTAAAGAGTGTTATAAAGTCTGTAACTGATTTGACTTGATTTTAGAATAAACCCTGAAGGTCAAGAATTACACCAGAATATCCATTTGACCTTAGCAAGCCTCTACCATTAGTTAAAGATCGAGGTCGTCAAGTAGTTCATGTTGACTACTTCATCAATAACGACCTTGAATATCTGAAAGGTAGAAGCTCAAGCAGGAAATACACGAATTCTACAACAAAAACCAAGGTTGCTAAGTATAATGATAATCAAGGCATCAAAGACATGGTTCCATCGTTATGGAGTCCAGTGAAGGTAGCTTATGATAGATATGATGTCTGGAGAATCACACACTAGGGTCACAAATGACAACGATTCTATGGATTCGCTAGCAACAGGGTGTCCAAGCATGATGTATTCTCCATAAAAAGAATCATTGCAGTAACCCATGTAAAAGTTATGAAGTAGTATAATTACGGCTATCTAGAGGAGATTAAAGTTCAAAGAGAATATCAGAAGCTTTACAAGTTCAAAGAAGGTGACTTCCCAAAACTTAATATGCATGATATTGAAGATATGTTGTTTCTCTTGGTTTAGAAGAAAATCTCAAATCTAGAAAGAGATGTCATCTTCGACTTAAATGTGGCATTACGGATGTTTACGAGACGTGTTGTCATTCTTAAGCGGGTGGAAGACCTTTAACTGGGAGTCGAAAGCTACCAGAAGAAGCTAAATATCACCAGGCCAGAGACATTCAGGTCCGACATCTCCAAAAGGACACCATACACTGCATACAAGAATCCTCAAGGAATCATCTATCTTGACAAGTACAAGAGAAACATGTTGATGTGCTCGGATGAACTCTACAAGTTCTGTGACGGGACGCTCACATATGTCAGAACTGTTCTTCATGATATTGCTTCCAACCCGAGGATGGATTACCTGCCAAAGATAAGATGAAGTAACTTAGACAGAAAAATGTCTCGCATCATGATCAAGGCGATCGGTCAACAGCTATTTAAAAGGAGATTAATGAGGAATTTAGAGAGTTCGTGGGTAGGAGAGATTACAGGGAAGACTTCAGACTGCTTGAACGGACAATATGACTTTGTCATATATTATGAATATGTGAATATGTAGTGTAGACTAAAAATTAGGCTTATAATGTGTTTGAATATGATTTTCCAAGAATTTCTTAGTAAATTCAAAAAAAATTCAAATTAACGTATTCAAACACCATATAATTCCCTTAAAAATTAAGGGGGGCATTAAAATGTTCCTAATCGGCTTGTTAAATGATTGGAACATTTTTCTCCCCGAAAGCATTATATTTGAATCAATTGATATCCAAAATATCAAACGATTTGACATTTTTGATAAGGGGAGAAAACGTGATTAAAATATATATAACTTGTATAATGTGATCCAAAAGACTCATGTGTGGACTCCTTCCTCGTATGTGCTAAACATTTTTGGTTATCAATGCACATATGCATGGGAGCATTTCTGAAAAGTAAAACCATCAAGGTACTAAATTTTTTGATTTATATCAATGTACCTTGATTGATGTTTTCAAATGGTTTAAGGTTGTGAATAATACCAAAAGACCGACCATACATTTAATTAATTGGAGTTATAAGGTGGTTAGGAATAGGTGTTTGTTCCCACGATCCAGCCAGAATCAAAGGGATCTACCCAGGGACATTCCATTAGTTAGAATAGAAGTCTTTAGGTATGATAAAAGGAGAAAAAGTTAGTAAAAGGAATAATGCTGACTGAGACAGAGCTAGCACTGGAACAAGCCTAACAAGGTGTTAGTTATGAAGTCTCGGTAAGCATTAAAGGGGTTAAAGAATGAAAAAGAAAAGTTAAGATAAAGGGTGAAAAGAAACAAGCCCTCCTTACACTTAGGCATAAACCGGGTCAATACATATGCTATCAGAAATACTAAGTTGTTGTCTAGTCTTGAAGATAGTCACCATGGACCCAGTAATGTAATGCACAACCCTTCCCCAGCCACTCAAGGTCAAAAAGACTCTTGTTTCAAAACTCACAGAGATTACACTCATTTCTATTGACTTTCTCACTCTGAGATTGTTGATATTGAAAAGGAGGCAATCAGCTCCAGCCTTCGATTACTAAAACCAAATGTGCACTATTGAGTCTAGAGCCAATAAATAGATCATCCATAAATCTCTCTAGGACACTTATTGATGCGGGTCTAGTAAAGACTTCACATGAAGTTTTATAATCCTCAAGGCAGAGTACCTAATCGTTGTAGTAGTAGCATAGGCAAGACTCGAGGGTTGTTATCGTTCTCTAGGGGAATAGGTTGGGAAGGCTTTATCACGGTTTAACTGAATTCTATAGGGTTGAGGGAAGATTCTTTTTGCGTTTTTATATTTTATAGAAAGCATGTAAAATCATATGTTTGAGAGGTTGGTTTGTTTAACTAATAACTAAACTAATTATAATCTAAAATATTGGTGATAACTTTATGATAAACTAATGTATTTACATAATCATGCACTACTCTTCAGATTGCTTCTCCTAGATCTGTTGCTTTGTCACACTTGTGATGATATGTGTAAGTATTTTCTAAGTCATGAACGGATTATACGAACCTGCCGTCTATTTAATATTCGTTAAGGCAGCTGTTAGGATTAAATATTTTCTTAACTTAGTACCGACAGTACAATAGATGATGATTTAAATGAAGAGGATGCATCTAAATAGGGGAGGAGAAATGACAAGACAAAGCAATGACAAGACAAAGCCAATGATATGCAATTGCTGAAATGGAACTTGCATGAAAATTATGGAGTTCACACTCTGTTTATGGATGATACACCTATGAAGATTAATATGAACTTGTAGTTAGAAGCTGAAGAAGAAAGTACTATGGAATTTGAGCTTATCAAGTTCATCAAATCAATGCTTGAAGAGTAGTAAATTGTTTGGATACAGCCTCCTAATGACCACGATGCTTAAACTGAAGAAACTTGATGATTGACAAGTAAATATCAAGTTTAAGGGAGGATTGTTGGGAATTCTGAGTTACTACTGCTAGTACTACTTTACTACTGCTGGTTCAAGATTGATACTGCTGGTAAAGATTAAAGAAAATAAACTAAGTCATTAGTACTGCAAGTTGTAATAGTTAGTACTGTTAGTTATAGTTAGTACTGCCAGTACAAAATGTAGTTTATTAGTACTATTAGTGTTAGGATTAATGTTTTCTTAACTTAGTACCGACAGTACAATAGTTAGTACCGACAGTTATACTTAGTACCGACAGTACAAAGTGTTAGTACTGCTGGTTAGTTAGTACCGTTAGTAGTAAAATAGTTAGTACCGATGAGAAGATATTTAAAAGATATTTGTGAGATATTTGTCAGAAAGTCATGTAAGACTTTTAGGGTTATCCTTGGTCTATAAAAGGATAACTATTGACATAGTTAGAATATATATGAAATAGACAATTACAAATCACACATCAGATCATAGTTAGCAATCTGTAACTCTCAAGAACATTTTAACAAAGTTGTTATTCAGTTAATCATTATTCTTCTTAGTACTTGTGTTAAGATTCCGCATTAACATATTGTATTCAAGTCATTGTTTCTACATAGTCAGTTGTATTTATACATCTCAAACCAACAAATCTAAACATGTCAGGAACACAAGATGAAAATCCACCACCACCACCTCCACAACAAACTCAACAGGCCCCAACACAACAACAATCTCCTCATACAGTCTCAACCATCAAACTGCCTACTCTCAAAAAGGGAGAATATGACATATGGGCCATGAAAATTGAACACTATCTGGCTCATACAGATTATCCAATCTGGGAGGTTATTCAAAATGGAAATGGTCCTGTGTCAGTCACAACTGATACTGCAGGACAAATCAAGATTTTGCCTCCTAAAACAGCAGAAGAGATAGTGGCTAGAGAAAGAGAAAGAAGAGCAAGGACCACCTTGCTAATGGCAATACCAGAAGATCATCTAGCCAAATTTCATAAGATGACTGATGCAAAAGAAATATGGAATGCCATCAAATCAAGATTCGGTGGAAATGATGAATCCAAAAAGATGCAGAAGTACATCTTAAAGCAACAGTTTGAAGGATTCATTGTGTCCAACTCAGATGGGATTCACAAAGGCTATGAGAGATTTCAAAGTCTTCTCAGTCAACTAGAGATTCATGGAGCAGGTGTATCTACTGAAGATGCAAATCAAAAATTTCTAAGATCTCTACCTTCTGCTTGGTTACAAGTCTCCTTAATCATGAGGAACAAACCAGGAATTGACAGTCTCAGTTTTGATGACTTGTACAACAATTTAAGAGTCTTTGAGAATGATGTAAAGAGCTCTACTGCATCATCTTCCAACTTGCCAAATGTAGCATTTGTTTCTGAAAACACCAGCAGTACTAATGATGTTAG
Organism: Tanacetum coccineum; assembly: GCA_026074375.1. Lineage (NCBI taxonomy): Eukaryota > Viridiplantae > Streptophyta > Magnoliopsida > Asterales > Asteraceae > Tanacetum > Tanacetum coccineum. The sequence goes on from BQNB010062992.1 coordinate 24,007, forward strand.
TACCGCTTATGGTGTTCCCATTACTTCTGGTCATAACACAAAGCATGAACAAACATCAACATCAACATCATCATATTCCTTGCTTGCAAGTCATTCAAGCTGTCCTCAATTGGATCATGAGGACTTAGACCAAGTTGATGAATATGACCTTGAAGAAATGGACTTGAAATGGCAAGTAGCAATGATCTCAATGAGAATCAAAAAGTTCTACAACAAGACTGGAAGAAAGCTACAATTTGATGCAAAAGAACCTGTAGGTTTTGATAAAACCAAAGTGGAATGCTACAACTGCCACAAAACAGGGCATTTTGCAAGAGAGTGTAGATCAAAGGAAGAAAACAGGAGGAGGGATGGATGGAATACTGGAAATAGAGATGGGAACAGAACTGGAAAGAAAGAAGAGTCTAAAGCATTAGTGACAGTTGATGGAGAAAGCATTGACTGGACAACTCATTCAAAAGATGATGAAGATTATGCTTTAATGGCTAACAACAACTCAGGATCTGACATACAGGATAATCCACACAGAACTTTAAAGAATAAAGGAATAATTGATAGTGGATGTTCCAGGCACATGACAGGAAACAAGGCCTACCTTGCTGACTATCAAGACATTAATGGTGGCCCTGTTGCCTTTGGAGGTAGTAGAGGATATATTACTGGGAAAGGTAAAATACAAACTGGTAAGTTAGATTTTGAGGATGTAAGCTTTGTGAAAGAACTTCAGCATTTCAATCTCTTTTCTGTGTCACAAATGTGTGACAAAATGAACAAGGTTCTGTTTACTGACACTGAATGTCTTATTTTGTCTCCAGACTTTAAGTTGCCTGATGAAAATCAAATATTACTTAAAGTTCCCAGACAAAACAATATGTACAGTTTCAATTTAGAGAACATTGTTCCTTTAGGAGGTTTGGCTTGTTTAATTGCAAAGGCTACAACTGATGAATCTAACTTATGGCATAGGAGGTTGGGTCATGTAAATTTCAAAAATTTAAATAGACTTGTGAAGGGAAACCTTGTAAGAGGTTTACCTACAAAGCTTTTTCAAAATGACCACACTTGTGTTGCTTGTCAGAAAGGAAAGCAACACAAAGCTTCTTGTAAGGCCAAGTTAGTTAGCTCTATTAGCCACACCCTACAACTTCTTCATATGGACTTGTTTGGACCTACATCTATACGGAGCATAAACCATAAGACCTATTGTTTGGTTATCACTGATGATTTTAGCAGATTTAGTTGGACATTTTTCTTGAGAACTAAGGATGAAACTAGTGCAATCCTTAAGGACTTTATAAGACAAATAGAGAACCAATTGAATCAAAAGGTTAAAATTATTAGATGTGATAATGGAACAGAATTTAAAAACAAGGAAGTTATTGAATTCTGTGGTTTAAAAGGGATCAAGAGGGAATACAGCAATGCCAGAACTCCACAACAAAATGGAGTTGCTGAGAGAAAGAACAGGACCCTTATTGAGGCAGCAAGAACCATGCTTGCAGATTCATTTTTACCTAACACTTTTTGGGCTGAAGCAGTAAGTACTGCTTGCTATGTTCTTAACAGGGTATTAGTGACCAAGCCTCATAATAAGACACCTTATGAACTTTTAACTGGTAAAACACCAATTATAAGTTATATAAGACCTTTTGGGTGCCATGTGACCATCTTGAATACCATAGACCACTTGGGCAAATTTGCTGGAAAATCTGATGAGGGATTTTTGGTTGGGTATTCTCTACAAAGCAAGGCTTTTAGAGTATACAATCTTGTAACCAAAAGAGTTGAAGAAAACCTGCACATAAAATTCTTAGAGAACAAACCCAATGTTGCAGGGAAAGGACCAAATTGGCTTTTTGACCTTGATTATTTGACTGATTCTATGAACTATCTTTCTGTTAGTTCAGAGAATCAAGCTAACATTCATGCAGGTCAACAAGAAACTAACCAAAATGAAGGTTCAAAAGACAAAATTGATTCAGGGAATTCTCAAATAGAAGATGAATCTGCTCAAGACTGTTTTGAAGTTCCTTACTGGCATTCGTATTCTTCCACAAACACCTCTTCTTCAAAATCAGATGAAAAGAGAAGAAGTCCAAGAGAGGAAGAACAAGTCTTTCTGGATGATCTTGCAAGACTTCAAAGGCAAGAGAAAGAAGCTAATGAGGAAGCTGAAGCTCTCACAAGGAATCATGAACAAGACACTGAGAAAGCAGTTACTCAGGCAGAAGCTGCTAAGACTAGCAGTACTAACATTATTAGTACTGTTAGCACAACAGCTAAAGCTAGCGGTACTAACTTTGTTAATACCGTTAGCATACCAGTTGGTACTGCCAGTGCAAATGAGGGACTATCTCTTTCTAACACAACCAATTCCCAAGAAGATGACTATGAAATACCTCCACTTGAGGATATTCATGAAGATGCTACTGATGGTATCTTTACACATTCATCTTATGATGATGAGGGTGCAGTGGCTGACTTCACAAATTTGGAAACTATTGTGAATGTTAGTCCTATTCCCACATCAAGAGTTCATCCCTCTCATCCTTCAACACTCATTCTAGGAGATCCAACATCAGCAGTACAAACAAGAAGCAAAGTCAATAAGAGTTCTGAAGCTCATGCTTTTGTTAGTTATGTTCAAAAGCAAAGGAGAACCAATCATAAGGACTTTCATCACTGTTTATTTGCTTGTTTTCTATCTCAACATGAACCCAAGAAGATTTCAGAAGCTCTTGAAGATGAAAGCTGGGTTGATGCTATGCAAGAAGAGTTGTTGCAGTTTGAGATTCAAAAGGTTTGGATTCTAGTAGATTTGCCTTATGGGAAGAAGGCTATCGGTACAAAGTGGGTGTACCGAAATAAGAAGGATGAAAGAGGAGTGGTTGTGAGAAACAAAGCTAGATTGGTTGCTCAGGGACATAGGCAAGAGGAAGGAATAGACTATGATGAAGTTTTTGCTCCTGTGGCTAGGCTTGAAGCCATAAGGATCTTTTTAGCATTTGCCTCGTACATGGGGTTAATAGTCTATCAAATGGATGTGAAAAGTGCCTTTCTCTATGGCAAGATTGATGAAGAAGTATATGTGTCTCAACCACCAGGTTTCCAAGATCCTAAGTCTCCTCAGAAAGTCTACAAAGTGGTTAAAGCTTTGTATGGACTACATCAAGCTCCAAGAGCTTGGTATGCTACTTTATCCACTTTCTTATTGAAGAATGGATACAGAAGAGGGACAATAGACAAAACTCTCTTCCTGAAGAAAGACAAACATGATATCATATTAGTTCAAGTCTATGTTGATGATATCATCTTTGGGTCTACAAAGAAGTCTTGGTGTGATGAATTTGAGGCTTTGATGAAGAGTAGATTTCAGATGAGTTCAATGGGAGAGCTCACTTTCTTCCTTGGCCTTCAAGTCAAACAGAAACCAGATGGTATATTTATTAGCCAGGATAAGTATGTTGCTGAAATCCTGAAGAAGTTTGATTTTGCAAGTGTTAAGACTGCCAGTACACCAATTGAGACTCAGAAGCCATTAGTCAAAGATGAGGAAGCCAGTGATGTTGATGTACATCTTTATAGATCAATGATTGGCTCCTTAATGTATGTGACTGCTTCTAGACCAGACATTATGTTTGCAGTCTGTGCTTGTTCTAGGTTTCAAGTCACTCCAAAGACCTCTCACATGAGTGCTGTTAAAAGAATTTTTAGATACCTAAAGGGGAAACCCAAATTGGGTCTTTGGTATCCTAGAGAGTCTTCATTTGACTTGGAATCCTACTCAGATAGTGATTATGCTGGAGCAAATCTTGACAGGAAATCCACAACAGGAGGTTGTCAATTTCTTGGCAGAAGACTCATTACTTGGCAATGCAAAAAGCAAACCATTGTGGCCACTTCTACAACAGAAGCCGAATATGTTGCTGCTGCAAGCTGCTGTGGTCAAGTTTTATGGATCCAAAATCAAATGCTAGACTATGGGTTCAACTTCATGAACACAAAGATCTACATTGATAATGAAAGCACTATTTGCATTGTAAAGAATCCAGTATATCATTCGAAGACAAAGCATATTGCTATTAGGCACCACTTCATAAGAGATGCTTATGAGAAGAAACTCATACAAGTGCTTAAAATCCACACCAATGACAATGTAGCTGACTTACTAACAAAGGCATTTGATGTTAGCCGATTTCAGTTCTTGGTTGTTTCAATTGGGATGGTAAATCCATAAGCTACATTGGTTAAAGGGAGGCAACATGAATGGGTCATCTATGGATAAAAGAGGTAAAACACACCATGGCAAATCAAACTTGTTCCAAGAAATCCCTAAAGCCTTATACTCCACCTTCCTACTCATCAAGATTCTATCATCATCAAGCAAGCATAGCTAACCGTACCAACAAGTGGTCTGTACACTTTCAATACTTAGATTAAAAGTAAGAATTCACTTGTGAAGCATTTTGAAGACATGAGATTATGTAGACCATCCAAAGAGTAATTTTTATGGTAAAAATGGTTAGTATGTGTTGATGGTGAGGGGAGGTTGGACAATTGTACCTTAACCTGAATAGTGAGTCATGGTTAGATGGGTCAGATGGTAGAATCCACTATTAGCTAAAAGAAATGCTTGTCAAAGCTTTAAGGAGGTTTGGAGAGTCACTGAGAAGAGTTTCTGATGGTGCTGAAGCATTCCTGATACTTACATTGTTCATTCTTTGATTGGACAAAGTTAGTACCGACCATGTAAAGTTAGTACCGCTGGGCAAAGTTTGTACCGCTAAAGAGACGTTAGAGACAAAATACCGCCAAGGGTACAAAGTGTAAATTGGAACGTTTTCTTTAAAATTAGGTCACCCAAACCTATAAGAAACCATTTCAATCGCACACTTGCTCAAGCAATCTCTCTAACTATCATTCATCTTTACAAGCCCTAATCTCTCTCATCGACGATCACTCTCTACTACGCAAAATGGCTGCTCTTGAGTCCTGTCCTAAGCACAACATGATAGCATACTTGGAAAAGACTGAAGGGAATGTTGAGTTTCATGAAGTCATTGATTTTCTTCAACGAAGTTATATTTTTCATGCGCTCACTGTAAGTCCTGTTATTTCAACCACATTCGTTGAACAGTTTTGGACGTCTGCTAAGTCCAAAACAATCAACAATGTAAGGCACATAACTGCCAAAGTAGCTGGCAAAGTTGTGTCTATCTCGGAAGCATCAATTCGAACTGATCTTATTTTTGATGGTATGCTTAGACATCTAGAGGCTAAGAAGAAGTTTGTAATGTATCCTCGTTTTATTTCTCTATTTTTAGATAGACAATTAGCTAATATAGATGTACCATTAGATCACTTTCCTGTAAATAGTTTAACTAGTAAAGTTTTTTCATTTATGGTTAAGAAGGGCAAACATTTTTCAGGCAAAGTTACACCTTTGTTTGATACTATGTTGGTCCAACCAACTCAGGATGAGGGTGCTTCCTCAGAAAGTCAATCTGTTGAACAATCATCACCCTCTCCTGCTCCTACTGGTGAAGTCCCAAATGAGTCACTGCCTGACTCAACTTCTGCTCAACCAAGTGAGGTACCATTTGAGCAACAACCTGACCATTCACCAAGTCCTTCACCACAACCTTCACCCACTCCTATTATTCCTGATTCAATCCCAGAACATACTGGTGAGAATCTTGGAGATCATTCATCCAATGATCAATCCCTTTCAGGGAATGAGGATGCAATGACCCTCCAAAATGTCTATGATCTTTGTATCTCTTTATGTAAACAGGTTTCAGTTCAAGCCAAAGAAATTACACTCTTGAAGGCTAAGATCTCAAAGCTCAAAAAGAAAGCTACACCTGTCATCAAACATTTTAAAGAATATCAGAAGAGAATCTCAAAGGAGCAAAGACAACAAAGGAAGAGACTCTCAAAGAAAAAGAGGGTGCAACAAGAGTCTGTATCCAAACAAGGGAGGAAGAATGCAAAAGGAGATAGTAAAGCAAAAGAAAATGCTCAAAGTGAAGGGAGGTCAAAAGAAATGATGGATGAAGACAAAAAGAATGATGAAGTTGGTCTTAGTACTGAAGATGAAGTTAGTACTGCTAAGGAAAGACTTAGTACCGACTTTGAAAAAGTTAGTACCGTCAAACCAAAACTTAGTACTGACGATTTCAAAGTTAGTACTGATGAACAAAAAGTTAGTACTGATGAACAAATGGAAAGTACTGATGATCAAGTTGATGCTTCTGAAGAGATCTTTAAAGGTTCTGAAGAGAAAGTTGACAGTACCACTGAGCAAAAAGAAAGTACTGATGTACAAAGAGTTAGTACTGAAGAGCAATCTAAGGAAGAAATTGCTTCTCAAGCTTCTCAAACATCCTCTCTGACACCCACATTTGTGATATTTGGTGATGATGAAACAATAGCCACACTTCTCATCAACATGAGTAAAGCCAAAGCTGTCTCAAAAGAAAAAGAAAAAGGTGTAGAACTAAAGGATGTTGAAGATACTGATAGACCAAGGCCTACTTCTACAAGATCACTTCTCACTTTAAAACCTCTTCCAAAAATTGATCTTAAAGACAAAGGAAAGAAGAAGATTGAAGAGGAGGATGAAACTGAAAGTGAAGATGATGATATTCCTCAAGCTGTGAAGAAATTCAAACAGCTTGAAAGTGATGAAGAGTTGGCTAGGAAAGTCCAAGAAGAGTGGGAAGCAGAAGAGGAGAAAAACAAAATTGCTGAAGAAGAAGCAGCAAATGAAGCTCTCATTAATAACATTGATGATATTAAGGCAAGAATTGAGGCAGACAGAATACTTGCTGAAAAGCTTCAAGAGCAAGAAAGAGAGCAATTCACTATTGAAGAAAGAGCTAAATTCCTTCATGATACAATTGCTGCTCAGAGAAAGTTCCTTGATCAACAAAGATCACAAGCCATAAGAAATAAACCTCCAACCAAGAATCAACTCAGAAATCAAATGATAACCTACTTAAAACATGTGGGAAACTTCAAACATTCAAATTTGAAAAGCAGGAAGTTTGAAGACATACAAGCTTTGTATAAAAACATTAAGAGGTTTAATGAACATTTCATTTCCACTGGGTCTGCTAAAGATGAAAGGTTTATCAAACAGTTGAATAAGAAAAGAGGTGGTTTATCTAAATCTGAAGTGATCAAGGAAGACACCAAAGAAGAAGTCAAGGATGAGGATAAAGATGAAGAAAGTACTAGAAAAAGAAAGCTAGGTACTAGGAAGAAGATGAAGTCAAGAAAAAGAAGATACATTCAACACACTTCTGAAGATGATAGTGACAAAGAAAATGATGATCTGAGGTTATATTTAACTATAGCTCAGGATGAAGATAAAGAAGTAGATTATGAGATTCTTGACAGAAAATATCCAATCATTGACTGGAAGACAGAGTGTTTTGGAACAAAACCACAACCTGATGAAGCTAAATCTATTGAAGAGATCAATTTGAATGTGGTAACAAGAAGTAATGGACAGCAAAGACACTTTAGTGTTTTAACATCAGTATTGTCCATATTTGATAGAGAAGATCTAAATGCTGTTTATCAACTGGTAATGAATAAATACCAAGATGAGATGCCTGAAGGTTTTGAAAGAGTTCTTTGGGGAGATTTAATGGTTTTGTTCAATCCTGATGAACAAGATGAGTTTTGGAGCTCACAGCATGAATGGAAAATAATCAGTTGGAAGTTGCACAATTCCTCAGGGGTACACACTTTAATGACCAATGAAGGAGTAGTCATACATATGCTAACAGAGAAGAAGTATCCTTTAAAGAAGGAAATACTGGTGCAAATGTAAAATTGGCGTCTGAGAAGAAGTACAATGTATTGGAATTGATTACGATTTATCAAGAAAGGGTACTGGATGAAATTAGAATCTGAAGAACAAGGCTATGCGAAGTGAGAGGATGTAGTGGTGCGAACCATCCACACAACAAATGGTTATCAATTCACCATGCTTTAATAGCATAAGAAGTTTGCTAGTCCACAGCAATCGGGTTGGGGTAAAGACTTCTCAAAATCGTTTGAGGGTTTACAATTTACAAAAATTGTAGTGGTAATCAACTCACTTGCTTCTTGTGAAGAGTTAGCTCGACGAGTTCAAACTGTTCTTGGGAAAGAACTAATTAAATCTGGTGAAGCTGTTAGTTTTGCTAAAAACTATATGGTTTATCCAATGCACCATGTTATTACAATGAAGCATTGGGCTAGTTCCAAACTCAAACGGTATTTTGGTAAAGGACTTCTCAATCCGTTGTTGGTTGACAGTTTACCAAAAAACTGTTGGTAATTAAGACTCACCATATTTTTAATTATGAAGAGTGATCTCATCCCAGAGCAAACGGCTACTGGTAAAGGAACATCAAATCCGTTGATGGCTGGTAGTTTGCCAAAAACTACAAAGCCAACTTAGTTGGATTGTAGGTACAAAGATGCTGCTGAGTAGCTGAAAAGATGTTGCTAACAAGGATGCTGATAAAGAAGGATAGAGAGTACAAGATTAAAGAAATCATAAAGAATGTTTGGATACATCCTCTGTGCATCAAGTTCTTAAAGGATTGAAGAAACATGAAGTTAAAATAGTTTAACATTCATGTTTAAGGGAGGATTGTTAGGAATAATGTTCTCTTAACTTAGTACCGTTAGTTCAAATAGTTAGTACCGACAGTTATACTTAGTACCGACAGTACAAAGTGTTAGTACTGCTGGTTAGTTAGTACCGTTAGTAGAAAGCTAGTTAGTACCGATGACAAGATATTTAAAAGATATTTAAAAGATATTTTTGAGATATTTGTCAGAAAAATATGTAAGCCTTTTAGGGTTATCCTTATCATATAAAAGGAACCCTAGGCATAGTTAGACATACGAGTTCAATACAAGATCATACAGAACATACAATATCATAGTTAGCAATCTGTGACCTTCAAGAACACTTTAATAAAGTTGTTATTCAGATTGATTCATTGTTTTTCTTAGTACTTGTGTTAAGATTCCGCATTAACATATAGTATTCATAATCATTGTTTCTACATAGTCAGTTGTATTTATACTTCTTGACTATCATCCTTTATTGGTTGCAAAGATCCATTCAGCAAACAAGGAACCACAATTACTATAGAGGAATACATCAGGCTCGAGGAAGAAAAAGCTCGAAAACATGGGAAAGTGTTTAACTGGGAAACTGCTAAGTATGGTAGGATCTGGTACGATGAAGACGTTCACGACCTCATATCCGTTGAAAACGAATTCCCAGCTATAGTCATCAATGATAGTTTAACATCAGATGAAACACTATCTTGTGAACCCACGGTAAGTTCCTTTAACGATGAAATTGACTTTAGAATTTCGTTTGACGATTTCGACGATGAAGATTACACGGTAGTTTTTGACAAAAACTCGTTTTCTTATAAAATAATTTCTACCAATGATTTGAAAAAGAATTCAGAAAATGATAATGATAAAGTCAATATGCCTTTTTTCCATCACCCGAGCCTACGGACAGTTGTATTGATGATTTAGACTTCTTTAAAGATTTTGAGAATGAATTTCCAGCCATTGTTTACAATGATGCTCTAACGTCTAAATCGGATCTCTCAACTGAACCAACTTTATGCCCTCAACATATCGATGAATTTGATTTAAAAGATGAAACATCATTGTCCGAATATGATGAAAAGGAACAAAATGTTTTGTACTTTAATGATCTTTTCCCTTTCAACATAGTTTATCCCGATAATCTAAAATCAGATAAAGGAAATAATGAAAATAAAGTCGATATGATACAACCTTCGGGGGGTAATGAAAATACTAATAAACATTTAAGAAAAGTCACGATAAAATCAGAAAAGTTTTTATTATGGGAAGTTTTATCATGGGATTAAATGTGAGTATCGTGGCTTGGAATCATTTTGTCAACGGGATGCTATTCAATCTTATTAAGAATTTGTATGTGCCATTTAGCATTCTGTTCGACCCTAAACTGTATTATAAGGATGGTGATTATGCAAGAATGTTGTGGAGGCCAAGGTACCTTTTCTTTACTTTATTAAATCCAGGGAAAATTGGTCTCCAAGAATGGATACGACGTATTAGGGTAAAACCAATACGGCGTATCCACCTTTTTAACTTGGACTAAGTCAACATAATACGCCAATACGGCGTATTACTCAAACACTGATACGGCATATCAAGTCTGGGTATAAAATCCCAACAGATATGCCAGATCAAGCTTTTACACACACTCACTTTTTACTCTTACACAAAATTTTTACCGCGATCAAAATCTTGGAAACAAATTTTCCTTGTTATCATTCTCATCTCTATTACAATTTTAAGGTACTAAGATCCTCCCTTTACCCTTTGTTTTGTAGATTAGGGGTGATGTCGTAGAACTATGCTTTTAGGCTCCCTGTACCCCCTAAATGATATATCTGGAGTTGTTGTTTTGTTTTAGTGGGTCAAAATGGGTAAAAAGGGAATCCACTTTTCGTTTTCAAAATTATAGAGCAATACGGTGTATCTACTCAAATGGATACGGCGTATTGACTTAATTTTACCTAATTAAAAAACCCCAATATGGCGTATTCAGTAAAATGAATACGACGTATTGATTTAAAAAGGATCCTGAGTTTTCAAACCCATACGCCGTATTAGTTTTAATCTATATGGCGTATTGAATGTATTGATCCTTATACGGCGTATCCATTTATGAATACGCCGTATCCACTCTCAGAACAGAATGTCTAAAATTCTATAATCTTTATGCTATTCTCGTTGATTTTGCAGATATGGTACCTTTACCACCTCGTGATCAGAGACACCTATGGCTTCGTTATCAGGTAGAGGAATACACTGAGGAGATAATGCACGATTTTGAGCAGAGGCTCGAGACGATATTCGATAGGCAGGTTAACCGAGTACATATACTAGATTTTGAGGGATTGACTCCGGACATAAGGCAAGATTTGGCTGAGAGGAAGAGGATGGTGTACACTGGGGACGATCGGCATGAGGTATTTGTAAGTCATGCTTGGAGGAGATTGTTTGGGATCCGAGCACCTTTAGTTTAGGAGTTTTTGCTTGAGTTCTTTAGCACTTGTAGGATCGAGGACGAGATGGGGTTAGATGCGACTGGTGCCCCTAGAACCGTTGAGGATGCTCTTGCAGTCGATGAGGGTGTTCAGGCTAATCCAGCACCTACGCAGGCACCTCAGCAGCTACCACCACCACCACCTCCTATTGCGGGTAGGAATATGCCCCTAAAATTAGGGAGACTTGAGGAGGAGGTGCATGGGTTACGACAGGATGTTAGGACTTTACGGGGACTTATGGAGAGATCGATGACCGATCAGGGGAGATTCTCCACATGGATGATTACATGTATGACACAGCTCATGAAGACTAGCGGGCAGACATGTCAGGCATTCGATGGGACCTTTCAAGGGAGCTCACTTGCAGCATTCCAGAGACGCACCAGGTAGAGGACTGACGAGCCCATCACTTCCACAGCAGCCAGACCCATGATTTCTCCATCCCTTATCTTTTTGTTTCTATCTTTTGTATATTTATTATTCATATCATGATGTATCTAACTTTAAATAGGTTCCCATAATTTTGTGTTTATATTATAGTATGACATTTTGACTGTTTATACATGATAGAATCAAGTCTGGCAGTAAGTTCAGCACCGTAGTTAGTGAATATGTTACAAGAACCAAGCATGGTATCTAAATCAAGAGCAAAATTGAGAAGAGAGAGTGATTTCAAATGTATAAAAGCTGAAAGAAAAGGTCTAACTTAAAGACTTTACTATA